>JAULLG010000001.1:267593-278533 GCA_035668355.1 Sarracenia leucophylla
ATATATATAGAAACTTATTTGGCAACTACTAATAACTTACACTTAAAATTTTGGATTGTGTTGTTAGAAGCTCTTTATTCAAACTATCAGATCAATGATTCACTTTGATCATTACAATTAATATCAAAATCAATCCCACGAATCTAAATCGCAATACCAATACCGACATCAATATCAATGATATAACTATGTATTGATTGATATGAAACAATATCGGTCGATATGCTGACAAATATCGGTATCGAAGATCCAAAATTCCAATACGTATCGATTGATACGATACGTCACGACCGATATTTAAAATCTTAGCCAACACCAGTTCACATGACGAGCTATGTGATAGTGTAGATAGAGTAGAGATACCATATGCACGTTAATTTACTACTATGTATCCGTTAATAAATTGTTATTCACATCCCAACCAGAGAAAAAACTTGATAAGGACATCGTATGTTTGAGCGAGGAACATTGCGATATCCTATCCCACATCGGTAGAAGATAAAAGTTAAAATATGATATATATAAATAAAATTGTGAACTATTACTAATAACTTGACTTTAAGTTCTTAAACTGTATTGTTAAGCTCTTTATTCAAGTTATTGGTTCAATAGTTCACATGGGTCGTTATATCATTCGTTAACACTAATTGAAAAAAGAAAAGAAATGGTACATTGATTTAATCATCCAATGGATCCTCTATTTAGGGAATCACAACTAAATAGTTACATTGAAAATACCTACCACAAACTGAACCTTGGAATTTCTGATCACTGCAGTTTTCAAAAATGAATTTTTTTAATCCTTTTCAGATTTTAGAATCCTGCAGAAGAAAATAGGTGATGCTGGCTTCTAACCCGGAGTGGAGGTGCTAATAATTTATGAGTAATTTTTGTCAGAGAATACCACAAAACACTAAGCTTTACGAACGATGACGCGCCTTTCTCGCTTGTATTCAACTTCATCTCTCTGGTGCATTACTAATAGAGCTCTTCTAACCTGCCAAATTTCAAATATGACTATCAAACATTCTTCCACAATAACAATGTTTCAAACTAAGGATAAAAGTATGTAGTTTTTTTTTTGGGGTTCAAAATTTTAACCTTTTCATTTCCTGTGACCAAAAAAAAAATAAATCTGAAGAGCATATTCCTTCGGGCTAAAGTTTTTAAAAAATTAACCAAGGATCTTAACATATTTCATTTCTTGGTCAACATTTTTTTTTTTTTACTTCCATGATGGCGAGAAAAATCTAGAAAGTATGCTGATTTGGCCTAATGCCGAAAAGATTCAGTAAAAACAAAAACAAAACGTAGAGAAAAAGACCAAACGCAGCTGAGTGATCTTTTTCAAACACTTCCTATATTTTTCATGATAAGAGAAAGAAACATGAGTCAAAAATACACTCAAATATGAAAGAAGTTGAAAGACAACGAAAAAATAACTATTTGAAAAGGCTTTGACAAAAACCATCTATGATGTTTTTGAGCCTTACAATAGATTCATTCATCCCAATCCTTGAAAGCCCATCAATCAGCCGTCTCTCTGAAATGTGGCTTCCAATGCCCATTCTTCTCTTTATTTGGGTTTCTGCTTGCTGCTCATGAAAAAGGAGGGGCATGTAGAATTGTTTTCATACTAGGAGCAGCAAGAAAAGTAGAAAACTGTGAAATTGGAAGAATGGATAAGTCTAGTTTCTAGAGCAAACCTTTATCTCATTTGCCATCTCAGGAGTAAGATTAATATGTTGATTGATTCCTGACCTAGCTGCATCCATTGTGGAATTGTTGAAAAGCCTGATGGCTTCCATAACATGGTTATCATTTGCAACATGGCACCTAAATCAATATTCACAAAGAAGTTAGTACATGGCAAATTTATTTATTTTAACCAAAACTAAGATTAAAAAACCAAAAAAAGAACTCTTAGATGCATCCATTTGAAAATTCATTTGATTCTGTATCTATTTTTAGGTGGGATCCTATCATCATGTAGGTCATTACCTACTATTCAACAGATGCCACCAAGAACATTAACAAATTTCAGGATTCTAAATCACAATATCGATATCAAAGTACGTATCCATATCGATGATAAGCTCAATATCGAATAATATCGCTTAACACATTGATAAATATCCTTATAGATCCGAAATTCTGTTGCGTGTCAACCATTACGATAGTAACAATCGATATTTGAAGCCCTACAAATTATATACATGCCTTCTGAAATTGTCATTCAATCTGTAAAATGTCTAATGATTTTCTTGGATACTGCTGAATTCAGGGGAAACGGGTATTCCTGAATCAATGACAAACGTTTGGCACCTTTCAAGAAGATTCCCAAGCATGGAATCAAATAAAAGGAGCGCCAATCACATGCAAGTATCTTATTTGTTTAACAAAACACGAAACAGAAGCCTATGGCAATCATGCAATGGTTTCAATTTACGTGGTCACATACCCTCCGTAGTTAACCAATGAACATAATATTCTAAATACATGAATTAGGAAGCCCATGTCCCGAAGTACCACGACACCTCAAGGAAAGCCCGGTAAGTAGTTGGCCAATAGTTTTCTACTGGAAGAATTAACCAACAGTAATTCAAGGGACAGGTTATTGAAAAAGGATGCTACAGTGTTTGAAGTAATTTTTTGTTATATTTGTCATTGTGCACCCTTAATATCAATTTATGAAAAATTTCATTTGTACATTCTATTATCCAATAGTCCAAGATTGTTTAACTACATCCCTGGTGAAAACGAACAGATGACAATGAATAAATTACATTTCCAATGATTGTCTCGATTACCACAATACCCCCAAATTCATACAACTCAAGTTCTAATAGCCAGTGCATCAAGCACTGTGAATCATGCATGGTTCCAAGTAAAATTTTCAATAATAAGTGACAAGTTAATAAAAACATATAATTATAGTGTCCTCCTCTCAGTTAACTTACAGTGTCATTTTTGCAAATGCTTCGCTCAACCTGACTATAGCTTCCAGCTGCCTCACAGTAATTGGTATTGCAGCAGCTTCCCCAGTTTCATTTGACTGCCTCCTCATATCCTACATGCCAGCAGGCAGCAGCATTTTTGAAGAAAATAAGTACGAATAATAGAGATAGTTATCTTACCTTTTTGGTTCTCCAAACCTCTGTTTGCTTACAGTGATAAAAACATTGTTAATTTTACAATAACATTACCAATTAGAAACCATGTGAGGTGTAAAACCCAAAATTTTAAATTGGGACCCCACTTGATTCAAAATGATTAGGGGTTTGATGAGTTATTGCTAACCGTGGGTACGGTCATTCACCTCCGAATGAATGCCACTCCCCTCCCTCTACGGGGGTTGCCTCAGAGCCAACCCCCCTCCCCCTTGCTCCCTCCATTGAAGTTGACTCTGAGCAACCCCTTTTGCCTTCTCAAGCAAGAAGAGTTTGCTCTAAGCCAACCCTGCTATGCTCTCTCGGGAGGAGTTGCCTCTGGGCTAACCTTCTAAGCTCGGTTAAGAAGTCTACGAGTCAACTTTACTTTGCTCTCTCAGGAGATTTGCCTTTGAGCCAAACCCCTCAACTACTCTGCTCGCTCAATAGGCAGCACCTCTGCTCACTCAATAGGCAACACCTCTGCTCACTCAAGAGGGATTGCCTCCAAACCGGTTAACCCCCTCTGCTCACTCAAAAGTGTGGTTGGCTTTGAGCACCCCCTCAACTTGCTCGAGTTCATTAAACTGAATCTGATGGGTGAGGAGCTTCTTGAACTGTATAATTTTCTTTTTAGTATTTACTATGGGCCAATTGAAGTGATACCTGTCTAATTTTAACATAACTCTCTTGCAACATTGTGGCTGCAGAATCAGATAGACGGGGGTGGCAGTCAGTTCGACAGTATTGTATGTACCTGAAAACATGAAGTTCAAATGATTTAGCACCTAACCATTACTTGACGAGCAACATCTGGAATAGGCTCACACCTCTTCAGCCAGTTATCTTCTTTAGAAGTTCTAGAGTCACCCATGGTTGCGCCAGCAGAGGCATGAATTTTGATTATATGGCTAGCTATGCTCTGGAAAAAGGAAAAACTTTCCAATTAGTTGCTACACAACACAGCAGGGGCATCAGAAGCCTTATGAGATGAAATTGCTCCATGTTCAATTGCATTGAATTTCAAAGGAGCATTCTCAGATGACTACCAATTTACAAATATGGAAGATGGATTGATTTGATCACTGACTACCCTTGCTTGCAGAAATTTCGGTTTCATGGTTTCACGTTGCACGAGTTCATAGTGCAGAGGTAAGAAAAGAAATCTGACTGTAGGTCCATAGTTAACAAGGATAATTATTCAATACCTTGTCTTGACTGTACATCCTGATATCTTTCACAATGAAGATTAGATCAAATCTTGAAAGAATTGTAGTCTGCAAATCAATGTTGTCTTGAGCAGTCTGAAGGAAAAATCATTTCTGTTAGTTACTCAGTTTACAATATCAAAAATACAAAAATTTAAGATAATAAATGAGAACATAAAAAGGAACAAGGTACCTTGAGATCATCATAACGCCCTGATGGAGGATTTGCTGCTGCAAGCACAGAGGTTCTAGAATTGAGAACCGTTGTTATTCCCGCTTTGGCAATGGAAATGGTTTGCTGCTCCATAGCTTCATGAATAGCAACTCTAGACCACACATGTAAATCCTTTGAAACTTCACAACCAGAAAGATAAAAGGAGGTTCATTGAGACCTAATATTAGTCCTCATTACCTGTCTTCTGCTCTCATTTTGTCAAATTCATCAATACAGACAACACCTCCATCTGCCAAAACCATAGCTCCTCCTTCCAAGTAAAATTCACGCTGAGTGATGTAAAATATGAATTTACGAGTCAAGTTAATTTGTATCGAGTAAATAGAAATAATTATTCACCAAAATGCAATCGAGTATCGACATAAAGCTAACAAATTATGATTAGACTCTCTGCTTAAATTCCAAATAGGTTCTTGAACTTACAGAACTGTTGTCTCGAATCACAGAAGCAGTAAGACCAGCAGCAGATGAGCCTTTTCCAGAAGTATATACAGCTATTGGAGCTGTCTTTTCAACAAACTTGAAAAACTTCACAGAAAAATGATTATGGTAACTTAATTTGTGTGGTAATCAAAACAAAATCATGAACTTTTGTGTTTTAATGAGCTTTTTTTTCTTCATAAAGAAAACCAAATGATATGGGCTTCAGCCAAAACAGTGTTCTTAACGTGGCAATAGTGATAGAAAAATCTGCAGTGATAAGCCCTTTATGTGACTTGGTAAAACTAAACTCACAAGAAGCCCAAGAAATAATAATCTAACCTGTGATTTAGCAGTTGATGGATCTCCCAAAAGCAAAACATTTATATCACCTCTTAGCTTCACACCATCTGGCAAAATCTGCCAATGCAGGAAAATTGGAGCTATTAATCAAAGTATCAAACTGCTTCAAATTTTGGAGGCCAAAGTCCATGATATACCTTCCTCGATCCCCCAAACAGAAGACAAGCCACAGCTTTCTTCACATCATCGTGGCCAAAAATAGATGGAGCAATCTTGGAGCATATGTTTTGATATGCATTGCCTTCTGAGGCAAATTTTTTGAACTCTTCTATCTGCAAATAACACAATTGAAAAGGAGTATGATAGAATGCCAAACTATAAAAGCCCATGAAACTTATATTCATCTGCACTGATTACTAGGGTACTACCGAGTAAATATTGAAAGCAATCCACTGGTTGCAATGCTCAGGGATCTCCATTAATGACAAAATATGCATGAGCGGCATATTGCTAGCAAATTTGAGAAATTAACAAACTTCAACTACGTTAACAGCACTATTGACTGCAATGAGCATGCACAATTATAAGACCTCAGCTTACTTGTTTCACAAATGATGTACTGAAAATTTAGTTCCACTTGAAGTCTTAAACTAATTTATGGAAGACTTATCACCAAATGGTTTAATTCCCACAAAATGTTACAACTAAAGCATTGTTTTCACCTATTAAAAAAGATGAAAGATAAAAACATAAAAAGGCAACCTTGTGAAACACATGCTATTGCATAACATGTTGATTTTTATAACATGCAATTCTAGTTCTGATAATTCAAAAATTACCTCATCTGCTGTGAAGTTTGCAGGACATCGAGAATCAGCCTCATTAGCTTCCTCTATCCCTACGACTCTTATATAAGGCTGTCTAATTGCAACTGCTCCTTTGTGACTGCATAAGAACCCAAACATGAGAAAATAAATTCCAAATAATCAAAGAAATGAAGATGAAAACGCATCATGTATTCTCAATCAAGGTGTGGAAGAGTCTTACGATGTGGATGAATTTGCAGCTTGAAAGATACTGTAAATACCCATTATGGTCAATCTTGTACCAGGTACAATCGTTTGAACCAGATGTCGATCAACAGAAAGAAGCATATTCCTTGGTAGCTCACCAGTTGGGACATCCTTCCATTTCCCAAATCAAAAACCATATGAGCAAATAATGATAATAAAAAAACCACAAATAAAAAACAGATTAATACAATTCCAAACTTATCTTTTGGGGAAACAATACTCTGTTACCTCGGGATTTTCCTGTAATTTCAGGGTCTGCTGATCAACATACTTGCTTCTATCTGGAACCACAATCCATGGATCAATCGGGCACGATTCTTCCCCGGGCTACAAAATTACTAGGCAGTCACATTGTGTTCAAATATTAAAGGCAAACTGGAAGAAGTTGTAACAGTGCATTAGAGAGAACCTGAGGAATATGATCACATGACCGTGGCACAATTGCCCCGCCAAGCCCTGGTCGACATGGAACAGTCTTAACGTTCTTACAATTCTTACACAACAAAGTCACATAAGTTGCCTTCGCCTTAGTCCTCGACGCAGCGATTGTAATCCCAGATATCTTAACCAGTTTTGATATATAGGGCGCCTTACGATTATTGATTAACAAAAAGAAAACCTAATTTCAGCACCAGGAAAACCAAAACCTTGGGGGAAAAAAACTAAAGGATCCAAGTAAACCTACTAACCCCAAGGGATCGCATCGATGACGGATCCTCATCAGAATTCAGTAAAACCTGCACCTCCCCTGTTTCTGGCTCTTCCATTTCTCCAGTCTCTCCAGCAACTTTTGATCTCAAACTTGCCAGGACTTCAGCTGCTGCAGTTTCAAGCTAATACCAATGCACAAACAAGTACCAGATTCAACAATTGGTCTATCACATAAATATAAAATGTTGGATAGTTTGATATATGTTATTTTTCCATTTTCTAAGTTTTAAGTTTTTGGAACAAATGGTGACATAATATAGTATCAAAGTTTTGGTTCAAAGAGATTTTGGGTTTATATTTATTATTTGTGCACTTGTTCAGTTATTTGTTTGCCTCTTCACGTAAAGGGAGTGTTGGATAGCTTACATATTGTTGGACTCATTTCACAATACCTTAAACTTTTAGATGAATTGGTGATTAACACTTTAATATGTATCCTAAACTTTGATAAACTACCAACTCATCTAAAAGCTTAAGCTGTTATCCCAACAATGTATATCAAACTATTCAATATTGCATCTTCATGAAATTTACTATCACGGGAGGTGTTAATCCAAAATAATGTCGAAATAGAATCATTCCACAATATCCTATATGAAAAGATAAAAGTTTACATAATATTTTGCATACTCGTGGTGATATCGGTGTATATGCGCGCGCGCGCGCGCGCGCGCACACACACACACATATATATATATATATTCATACCAGGGGAAGGTAATCGGTGGGAGAAGTGCGGAGCAATTCGTCGAGATTATCGTATTTGCAGAGATCTGCGAGGTCAACGACAAGGAATTTGGGGTTTTGAACGAGGCTTTCTCTGTAGAGGAAGACGTTGGGCTGATCTTTGCGCGCGTAGCTTCGGATGAACTCTTTGAATTTGCGCAGGACGGTGTGGCGGCTCGCCGCCACCGTTACCGCCACGCGGAAACTGCGCTTGGTCGCTGTAGAAGATCGCACCCTCGTCCCAACCTGACATCTTCGCTTCTCTCTCTCTCCCTCCCTCCCTCCCTCTCTCTCAATAATTGATTTACAATCAATGTGAATAAAGGAGATGAGAGAAATTAACTTAGAATGTATAATTACAATAAATGCTCTCAGAAAGTTACAATTAATGAGAATGGAGAATCTTTGTGTGTTCTCCAGCAACCTCTTAATGAAGAGGAATAACTCCTTAAATAGCCTCTCATAAATTCTGAACATTGGAGAGGATCTTCTAGCCGTTGGAGCAATTTAATGCTCTGAAAATCTAGCCGTTAAAGATTTAGAATTTTGAAATCTATGCTCATGATTTGAATCATGGTAGCGAAGGATCGAATCATGTACTTTATCTTGAGGTTGGAATTTGAATCATGATAGCCAAGGATCGAATCATGTGGCCATTTCTTCACTGAGAATTGAATCATAATTCTGATGTTTCGAATCAAGATGGCTTTTTGTTCTTGTGATTCGAATCATGCAATCGAAGGATCGTATCAAGTGCCCATTTTGGAACTGGTGATTCGATTCATGATACTGGAGGATCAAATCAACTGGGCTTTTATTCACTGGAGATTTGAATCAATCAATCGAAGGATCGAATCATGGTCTTGATTTTGAGGCTGTGATTCAAATCAACATATGGAAGGATTGAATCAATTGGTCCATTTTAGGCTTATGATTCGAATCATAAACATGAAGGATCGAATCAAGTTATCTATTTTAAGACTGAGGATCGAATCCAGGAAATGATGATTCAAATCATACTTCTCAGCTCTTGAATTGATTATTTCTTCATTTGATTCGAATCAAGCTTCATACATCATTGTTTTCCAGCCTTAGCTTCCATTTCTCCTTTAGTCTTGATTCACCACCAATCTTCATGAAAGTTTAAGGACTTCTCCCCCTTTGTCTTAAGTTTTAGTTCTTCTTGAATCTTCATGGAGTTCATACTCCAATATAACAAGCCGATCCTTTGTTAAGGGAACTAGAAGGTGTGGACTCGTCCATCAACCTAAATTGAGGGAGAGGAGAATAGGTTGATAAGGGTATAACATTCAGAGGCTGGGGGTCTAAGGCGGCCAAAAGAGGGCTCAGACGGGGAAGATACTCAGTGGTTGAAGAACTACTAGAAACCTCACGCTATTCTGTATCTACGGTCTTAGCCTCTACCGGTAACGATGCTCCCTCTTCTTTAGAATAGATAAACACAATAAAGGGATTTCTACATGGGGACATGAATAACAAATAACCCAATAATGGTAAGAAGAAATGTAAATACAAGACAGAGTAAGGTATAAGAAACTGTGTACTAGAAGTAGTCAGAAAGAAAGCTTCGCTTTTAGAAATCTCGTCTTCTCTCTCGATTTCTTTTGAAGAATGGCGGTTATAGATGCAAAGTTTTTTTCCCTCATTACTTGGACCTTTGGTTTGAGATGGGACAACTGTCACCCACACAAAATGGTGTCCTAATAATGATGACCTCGAAAACAAGTGAGGTTGCCACCAACATTAACTTTTGATAACTTGGCATCTTTTCATTATGCGAGAAGCAACTCAATCAAAAGCCCAGATAGATACCCCTCGAAGTTGCTCATTCAAAGAGGTACTGATGAGAACATCAAGGCTATCAAGACTCATGATCCGATTCAAGTTCCAACTGGTCTGGCGATGGGAGGTCGAGCTAAGAGATTCAAAGAAGAGCTGAATAACTTAGTCCGGAGAGTTCTACAAAAAGAAGAAAATACATTCACTACTGAGGGTGAACAAAGAGCTGGTGTTACTACTCAAATTCAAATCGGGAGAGAACCAATCAGACATACATGTGCTAGGGTGATTACAATATGATGTGGGTGTGTTACTAGCAAAAGACCAAGTCAAGACAGAATTTTTGAAGTCCAAGAAGTTCAAGATTCAAAGATCATATTGGGTCTTGACATATTTGTATTTCCTTGATTAGTTTGTGACTTGGTTAGGATTTGATTTAATAAATCTCCAAGATAAAATAAGATTGGAGATATGATTGATTTGATTTCTTTGTATTTCTTTAATTAGCTTTTTGATTTGGGAAAGGATTAGATTTAGGATATGATTAGATTTGATTTGATTAGGCCTTGACTAGAAATCTTATCTTGTAAGGTCTATAAAAGGGGCTAGAGTCTATCATTTTAATCATTCAATGAAATTGTTAGTTTATTATTCTTCATGAGTTCTTGAAGAAACTATTCTGATGTTATCAAAGGATTCCTTGTGGCGTTCAAAATTGACTTATCAAACGGATCATCCATCCCCGTTTGTGGTGTCTTCACCATACCAAGGTTCTTGCATTGCTAAGCAATGGGTCAAGGTTTCCATCTAACTTGAAAGTTCGCGGGTTGTTTTCCAGATTTGGTGTCAGGTTTCGTCACATGATGAGGACATCAGGGCTAGCAAGACTCATGGTCCGTTCCAAGTCCCAATTGGCCTGGTGATGAGAGCTCGAGCTAGAAGGTTCAAATAAGAGCTAAATTACTTAGCCCGAAAAGTTCTATAACAAGAAGAAAGTATGTTCACTACTGATAGTGAACATAAGCTGATTTTACTACTCAAATACGAACCGGGAGAGGATCAATTTGCCATACATGCATAAGGGAGATTAAAATCAGGTGTGGGTGCACTTTACAAGCAAAAGACCAAGTCAAGATTGTGAAGATCACATTGGGGATTTCGAATTTTGTATTCCTTTTAATAGTTCTTGATTTGGTTAGGATTTGACTTAATAAGTGTTGGATAGGTATACTTAAAAGCCATGCTTTTAGGTATTATCCGGGATCCCGAAAATATTAATGAGATTCAATTGAGAGGATATGTATACTAGGATTCG
>JAULLG010000001.1:756195-767224 GCA_035668355.1 Sarracenia leucophylla
AATCAATGTGTTGTTAGGTCAAAACCCTAGTGGATCTTGATTAAGGCTTTTAGGCCAACAATAATAAATTACTAAAGAATAATTTAAATATGTTAATGTAATTAGCAATTTTTGGATTTCTGTCATAACCATCCGAATCTATAATTTTAACCTAGTTTTAACTTTATGTTGATTTGGGTAGTCTTAGGTCATGCACAAGTGCACATACACCTTCATGCATTGCATTAGTTTGACCGTAGGTATCAGTTTCAACACTTGAACTTAAAAAACATGAAAATTGGCCATAGAGTTCGCTTTGCGCTTCAACGCTCTTAGAATGTTCGTTATTCGCTCGAACGCCCCTTAAATGTCTTACCACCATTCACTTGGCATTTGATAGGGTTCACAATCCGTTCATATACCGCTCGAACGCCACTATATTTTATGTCTTATTTTTTGGACTTGGTAAAAGCCTCGATTACTTGGCATTCGCCAGTGTTCGTGAGGCGTGCAATAAATGTTCAAACGTTCCCACGTTTTATCATCTCATTTTCATCAACGTTTGATGCTCGTTTGAGCAGCGCTCAAATGATCTTGAAGCGTTTGAATGGCATTTGAATGGGGCTCGAATATTTTAATTAATTAGGTCATAAAATCTATTATAGTGTCGGTGGTCCCTCTACGGCGTGATCGAACGATTTATAGCATTTGCACACGTCCGCTAAGCGCTCGAATGCCAAGACATAGAATGGACAAGTTTCAGCTTTCTAAACCCAAGAGTATAAAAGGCCTTGTTTGTCTTTTTAGGGTTAATGAACCAAGGTGTCTTATTGGGCTTTCTTTTGTCCAAATTCTCTTCGATAACTTATGCATTCCTTTTGTACTCCTTGGATTGTTTGTAACACTATAAATATATCTTTTACGTCACAAAAGGTGTATCCATAATTTAGAGTGTGTATTTTATTTTCTCACCACATTACTTCAACCACTTTGTGAGTACACCACACACATTAGCTCATATTGGAGTGAAGACGGGAGGTCTCATAGATCAAGGAGCAGAAGCATAGCGTGTATGGAACCAAGAAGTGGCTCAAGGAACTACATCAATATCCGAGGATAGGACACCTTGTTTGGATAACATTTAATACTTGCGTATTTGTGATTGTTATTTATTTTATGCATTTATGGTTGGGTTTCAAACCCTAACTTGCATATTTTTGTTAGGTAGAAAAATTAATTTTTAATGAACCGAATTAATTTTGTTTATTTTACCAGTAATAAATCTATTCACCCTCTCTAGGTTTATTCTAGTGGTTAATTGCTAATTTTTCATTTGGTATCAAAGTTTTGGTTCTTGTAATGAGGATTAATGCCCTGAGTAGATCCGATTAGCATTATGAATCCCGAGTTAGAAAGTGAATGACTTTCTATAATTCATCCGCAGCGCTTTGACGGGAGTAACTATCCCTACTTGAAGGCTAGGATGAGAACTTTGCTTAATTCTATAGGGATTAGGGTTGAGAGGAGTGTACAATATGGCTATACTTTGCCAACCATCGAGGATTCTTTCACTCATGAATTTTGATCAAAAATCAAATCTTAGTGGACTTTAATAGACAATGCTTGCTAAGAGTTTTACTATAAAACTCTCAGCACCATACATAGCATTTTGAATCCTAGTGAATTTACTAGGATCTCACATTATGAGACTGTCAATGAGGCTTGGGACATTCTCCAGTCGCCTATGAGGGCACCCAGACAATCAAGACCTCAAAACTACAAATGTTGACAACTAGGTTAGAAGAACTTAGAATGTCTGATAGTCTTTTGACCACTTTTATGCCAACCTAAGGGAGACTGTAAATTATTTCTTTGCTTTAGGCAAACCCCTCTCTCCCTCAAAGATAGTGAGAAAAACCCTTAGGTCTTTTCCTAAAAAATTTAGGCACAAGGTTACCGTCATCGAGGAGTCCCATGATGTGGATTCTATAAAGGTTGAAGAGTTAGTAGGTAAGCTATAAACCTATGAGTTTGATCATCTCTCTTCCTCCCGCAAAATCACATCTAGCTTCGACAAGGGTGTGGCACTCAAGGCCACTCATCTCGACCCTACAGATAGTGATGACAAAAGTGTGGATTTTGACAAGGAGGAGCTTTCCCTTCTTGCAAAGAAATTTCATAAATTTGTCAAATTCAAAATGGGGAAAATCTCAAACCTCTCTTCTCCCAAAACAACCTTCACTTCCAAGAAATTGTCCTCTGGTGGGAATGATAGGAAGTTATCCAACTCCTCCTCTACCTCCAAAAGGCCTCTAAGCATCCAATGCCACGAGTTCCATGGTTTTGGTCACATTCAAGTCGAATGTGCCAACACTCTTAAGAGGAAAGAGAATAGGATTTCACCATCACATGTGATGATGAAAGTGGGGAGGAAGTTGACATTGATGACACCCCGACCGCTAAGGATGAAAAATCAAATTATGTCGTTCCTGTCGCTACAATTGACTCAGGGGAGCCTTCTAACCCCAATGTCAAAACTACTGCACCCATGACTGATACTTCCAAGGAAGTAAAGTTATCTTATGAGAGTAGTGAAAACCTGGGAGGTAGTAGGGATGAGGATGAGATTGAGTCCATTCAAGAGGCTTATGAAGAGCTTGTTAAGGAGTGCCTTACGCTTTAAAAGGACAAAGTCAAAATAAAAGTTAAATGCACTTCCCTTGAGGGAAAAATACATGTCTTTAAGAGTGACATGACTGCAAGAGACCTTGAAATGGTGACTCTTAGAAAGTATCATGCTAAGCTAGTCAATAAATTCTCTATTGTTGAGAAAAAAAAAAGGCTTAGATTACTTGGAAGAGTTGACAACTGCTAGCTCTAGGGTCACCACCCTAGAGATAGATCTCTTGAAGCTTTCATCTATGATGAAGAGAAGAAAAACCACTTCTTTCATCACCGAGCTCTCACGTTCGTTTCATGACCGAAGTGGCCTAAGATTTCTAGATCCACCCTTGTTGTCACAACCTCTCACGCATGATTCTAAAAGAGTCACCTTTGTTACTCCATCTTCGGCCACTCCTTCATCGTATGTGCTGGATGTTGGTCTTGAGGGGATGAATCTTTCGGTTCCTATTCTCAGGTACACACCTAAACCGACCTTGATCATCTACTTTAAACTAAAAGAGCCTTATCTATCTACTTCCTCTCGAAAGGACCCCTACTCAAGGAAACCCCTTAGAGTGGATTCTCCTGTAGCGACATCACGTAGGAAAGAACCCATGTTCGCTGGCCCATCGAGTAAAAGTCTGGTTTTTGCCTCTCCTTCCGCATTCAACTCTCCTTCCAGAACTAGACCACCTCTGATGTGCCACTATTATGGGATAGCGGGTCACACTAGATCAAACTGCTATCATTTTAAGAGAGATAAGGTTAGGGAGAAACGTCTTAGCCGTTCACCAAGTAGAAGGGGGAAAATCTCAGGGCCATCGTCACATGCTAGTGATCGAGTTGTGGTCTTGAGCCACTTAAATCAGCTAGCTACTCATTCCTCGTATCTTGTTGTAAACAACAAATTTTGAGTCTGAAAACTATGTCCGAAAATTGAAGGAATAAATTGAATTTTATTGATTTTTTGAATAAGGATTACAATCTCTGATGAATTTATAAATCAAAGAAAATAAAATCCTCTGATTCTTCTCATCAAACGTCAACTCGAGGGCTTGACAGCGTATTTTTTAATCAAATGGTGAAATATTCTCCGAATTTGGTGGAGTGATTGATGGAACTTGATTAAGACTTGGTCAATAAAGATCTTCATGGCTTTAAAGCTTTGATTGGAGTTTTCTCTTGATTGCTTAAAATCACCAAGTGTCGAATGTCAAGAAATGTATCCCCGTATTTGGCAGAAGACACTCCTACTTAAAGGAATTTGGGAAAAGGTGGCCCAAAATCTTAATAATTGTATCTTTATTTATTAAAGAAATAATTATTTAATGTTTTAATTATCTCATTATTTATTATTCATAGGGGTAATTATTTAATGTTTTAATTATCTCTTTATTTATTGTTTAAACAGATAATTATTTTAATATTATAATTATCTCTTCCATTTATTTTCTTAAAGAGATAAATATTTAGTATCATAATTATTTATTTTTATTTATTTAAAAAAAATAACTATTTAATACTATAACTATCCCTTCATTTATTTATTTTTTAAAGTGATAATTATTTAAGCAAGTAATTATTCTTTTTACGACGAAATAATTATTTGGTAGCATAATTATTTCTTCTTTTATTTATTTAATGAAATAATTATACTCCTTAATTTGATTTAAAGAAAATATTTATTTTTTTCTCTCCATGTAGTCCCACATGTGCCAAGTGGCATAATTTAATTAGCCAACACTTGTCATATGTAAAGTTACATTATTTTGCATGTGACGTAATTGTACCAATCGTGCCATTTAATTTGGGACCGTTTTAATGCATTGTATTGTTTGATTAGCCAATTATATTATTATTTTTCTTAGGTCATGAGACACGTGTTTGATCATCACGAAATTTTGCAGGATTACTCTCAGAATATTTTTCTTGATATTCAACGATTTCGATTCTCAACTGGTGAGATCTGAATCCATTGTTATTTATTTTGTTGAAATACACCGTATGGTGACTTATATTTAATATTTTAGTTCACCTTTGCATATCAATCAGATGTTAAACAAATCCTGATCATCATGAAACTTTATAGGCATCCTCTCAGAATATTTTTCTTGATACTCAACAATTTTGATTTTCAATGGGTGAGATCTGAATCAGTTTTTATTTATTTTGTTGAAATTCGTCTTACGATGACTGATATTTAATATTTTATTTCACCTTTGTCTATCAATAGATATCAAACTAATCCCAATCATCATGAAATTTTGCAAGCATCCTCTCAGAATATTTTTCTTGATACTCAACGATTTCGATTTTCAACAGATAAGATCTGAATCTATTTTTCATTTATTTTGTTGAAATCCACCATATGATGACTTATATTTAATATTTCTATCTATGTTTCCACATTGATCGGACATCAAACAAATCCCAATCATTATGAAATTTTAGAGACACCATCTCGACATATTTTCCTTGATATCTAACGGTTGTGATTTTCAACCGGCTTGCTTGGACTGAAGGTTTTTTTTCTTTTTTTTAACAAAGCAACATGTAGCGCCCAAAGATCTTGTCTATGATGGCACTGTAAACTTCTGCTAGAAGTGGCGTGATGGCGGTGCAATGGCGAGGGTGATGGTGACGAAACCGAAGGCGGTGGCACGACGGTGGCACTATGATGGCACTAAAGGTGGCAGCGCAATGGCGATGGAACTGAAGGTGGTGGCGCAATGGCGATGGTAACAACGATGGAACTGAAGGTAGCGGTGGAATGGCTGCGATGGAACTGAAGGCAACGACGCAATGGTGTGGGTGACGGCGATGGAACTGAAGGCGGCAGCACGATGATAGCGATGGAACTGAAGGCGATGGCGCAATGACAGCAATGGAACTAAAGGCGACGGTGCAATGACGCCGATGGAACTGAAGCCGGTGGCATAATGGCGATGGAGACGGTGATGGAACTGAAGGTGGCAGCACACTAGCGATGGCAATAATGATGGAACTAAAGGTGATGGCGCAATGGTAATGGCGACAACAATGGAACTGAAGGCGGTGGGCACTGGCGATGGTGACCGGGATGGAACTGAAAGTGGCGGCGCAATGGCTATGGCGATGACAAAGGAACTGAAGACGACTGTGCACTGGCAATGGCGATGGCGACGATGATGGAACTGAAGGCAGCGGCGCAATGGCGATGGCGACGACGATAGAACTGAAGAAAACGGTGCACTGGCGATGGCGATGGCAACGGTGATGGAACTGTAGGTGGCGGCGCACTGACGATGGCAGTGGCGATGGAACTGATGGCGGTGGCACAATGGCAATGGAACTGAAGGCGGTGGCACACTGTCGATGGTTACGGTGATTGAACTGAAGACGGTGGCGCACTAACGATGGTGACGGCGATAGAACTGAAGGCGGTGGCACGATGGTGATGGTGACGGCGATGGGACTGAAGGCGACGACGCACTGGCGATGGCGACGACGACGGAACTGAAGGTAGTGATCGAGTTTTAGTTGATGAATATTTTATGGAACTTTATTCAGCAATGAAGATTTTATGGACTTCAATAATGAAGATCTCGTGGACTTTGCAATGAGGATTTAGTGGACTTCGGTAATGAGGATTTCGTGGACTTTAGCAATGAAGGTTTGGTGGACTTCAGCAATGAAGATTTTACAGACTTCAGGAATGAAGATTTTTTGGATATTAGTAATGAAGAATTGGTGGATTTCAGCAATGAAGATTTCGTGGACTTCAGCAATGAAGATTTGATGGATTTTGATAATAAAGATTTGGTGGACTTCGGCAATGAAGATTTCGTGGACTTCAACAATGAAGATTTGATGGATTTTGACAATAAAGATTTGGTGGACTTCGGCAATGAAGATTTGGCGGTCTGGAGCAATGAAGATTTTGTAGACTTCCGTAATGAAGATTTGGTGGACTTCAGCAATGAAGATTTGGTGGACTTCGGAAATAAAGATTTTGCAGACTTTCACAATGAAGATTTTGCTGACTTCCACAATGAAGATTTTACGAACTTCAACAATGAAGATTTGGTTGACTTCAGCAATAAAGATTTAGTGGAACTCAATTTAGAGGAATAGGTGTTGACCTTCCTATTGTAGATACAGAGAGCTCCGTCGAAAGGCCATGTAGCAGAAGCGTCGAATAATCGCCCGGAGGGAAATCTGAAGGCAATGATCGAGTTTTATGTTGATGAAGATTTTATGGAACTCTATTCAGGAGAAGAGGTGATGATCTTCCTACTGCGGATGCAGAGAGCTATGTCAAAAATCCATGTAGTAGAAACATCATAGCATCGCAATGAGGAAAATCTAAAGGCAATGATCGAGTTTCTATCGATGAAGATTTTCTGCAACTCTATTCAGGAGAAGAGGTGCTGATGTTCCTGTTACGGATACAGAGAGCTCCGTCGAAAGGCGATAGCAGATGCGTCGAAGAATCGCTGGGAGGGAGATCAGAAGGCAATGATCGAGTTTCTATTGATGAAGATTTTGTGAAAATCCATTCAAAATAAGAGGCATTGATCTTCTCGTTGCGGATACAGAGAGCTCCGTCGAAAGGTCGTGTAGCAAAAGTGTCAAAGAATCACCAGGAGGGAAATCCGAAGACAACGATCGAGTTTCTGTTGATGAAGATTTTGTGGAACTCTAATACAGAGAACTCCTTCGAAAGGCTGTGTAGTAGAAGCGTCAAAGAATCGTTGGGAGGGAAATCTAAAGGTGATGATCAAGTTTTTGTTGATGAATATTTTGTGGAACTCTATTCAGAGAGCTTCGTCGAAAGGCCGTGTAGCAAAAGCGTCGAAGAATCACCGGGAGGGAAATTCGAAGGTGATGATCGAGTTTCTGTTGATGAAGATTTCGTGGAACTCTATTCAGAAGAAGAGGCAATGATCTTCCTATTGCATATATAGAGAGCTTTGTCGAAAGGCCGTGTACCAGAAGTGTCAAAGAATCACCAGGAGGAAAATCAGAAGGCGATGATCGATTTTTAGTTGATGAAGATTTTATGGAACTCTATTCAGAAGAAGAGGCACTGATCTTCCTGTTGTGGATACAGAGAGCTCTATCAAAAGGTCAAGTAGCAGAATTACTAGGAACTATGGAGAATAGTGACTCATCTCTTCTTGTAAGCTGACAACATCTACTTTCAGCCATGACTGTTGGAGACTTTCATGTTGCCCTCATTTCTTTTGATTCAACCACCACAAGTAAGCGATTCTTTTTTTGGTATAACTGAACTTGGAATAAAATTTCAAGCTGCCTATGTACCCAAAGTGGGTTCAAGTCAAACGTAATTCAATTCCTTTTGTTTACCGTTCACAGTTTAAACTCATGCGGGTCAGGAGTAACATGAAGTTTAGGCTCGTGCGTTAAGGAGCATTTTATTACCTTAAGGATAGTATCGTTTCAGGAATTTGCCATTGATGGACCTAACTCGTAAACCATCTTCATCAACCAACTTGTAGGCACCATTTGAATAAACTTCATGAATTATGTAAGATCCATCCCATTTGGAAATGAATTTATTTCCAGATCGATGGCTAATGATAATTGGCCTTCTCACCGTCAGCACTAAGTCTCCATTCTGAAAAGATCGAAGATGGACTTTTTTGCCCTGGAGAGACAAGATTGATAGCATTCCAGGCGTTGTTGTGCTTCTAGCCTTTTCTCATCTAGTGCTTCCAATTCTTTTAGGCGCACACAAGCATTCTCTTCATCAGTGAGGCCTTCCTAAATGGCAATTCTCAAAGATGGTATTTGACGTTCCAGAGGGAGAACTGCTTCAACCCCATATACCAATGCATAAGGGGTGGCTTACGTGGATGTTCGATGAGTAATTTGATATGCCCATATAACTTCTCCAATTCTCTCATGTCAATCTCTACTTGATTTGGCCACCACTTTCTTTAGCAGATTACAAAGGGTTTTATTGAATGCTTCTACCAAACCATTTGTGGGTGCATTGTACATAGAAGAATTGTGCTATTTGAAGCCAAACATCTCACAAAGCTTATTCATCAAGCTATTGTAGAAAGGATTTCCATTATCAGTGATGATGTAGCACGGCACCCCGTACCTGAATATGATATTGACACTGATGAAGTCCACCACAATTTCCTTCTTTACTTCTCTTAATGGCACGGCCTCAGCCCATTTTGAGAAATAATCAGTGGCTGCCAGAATCTAGAGATGTCCTGCTGAAGATTTTGTCAATGGTCTAATTACATCCAATCCCCATGCATTGAAAGGCCAGGAGGCGACAATTGGATGAAGTGGTTCAGGTGGTTGATGTATGAAGTTGGCATGGAATTGGCAAGGTTGACATATTTTTGCATACTCCATGCAATCCTTGACCATGGTGGGCTAGTAACATCACATCCTTTTGATTCAAAAATAGAGTTTGGGACCTGATTGGTGTGCACCACAAATGCTAGATTGAGCTTCTTCCAAGGCTCGTGTTGCTTCAACTTTGCCCTAACAACGGAGAAACAATCCTTCAAAGGAACAACGATAAAGTGTGTCCTTGTAGTAGATGAATCGCGGAGCACGACGCTTTATATCGATCTTACTGTGAGGATCGTCAGGTAACTTTCCATGTTGCAAGTAATCAATGAATGGTTGCCGCCAGTCCTCTTTCCCAACTTCGAAAACTGATATGGCATTAACGTTTCCCTCATCAGCTTCTCCACTATCCAAGATTAGAGCGATCACCTATCTTTGACACACTGGTATTTGTGTCTCTTGGTCTGGAAGTGTGAGTGTCGATGTAAGCCTTGCAAGTGCATCAGCCTGTCTATTCTCATTTCTTAGCACATGTTCAAAAGAGACATCGTCAAGCCATTATATTAAGCGCATCACATAATTATGAAAAGTCACCAATTCTAGTTTTCTTACTTCATAAGTATTGAGGATTTGATTAATAATCAACTTTGAGTCCTCATATACTTTAAGATGTATTTGTTTCATGTCGACAACCATCTCCAAACCAAGGATCAGTGCTTGGTATTCAGCCTTATTATTTGTGCAATGGTGCATAAAAGTGAAAGCATAGGGTAGCACGTCCCCTTCTGGTGTGACAAACACTATACCAGCTCATGCACCATCTCGATGAGCTGCTCCATCAAAATACATCTTCCACGATGGTCGTACTTTGACGAATAACACATCTTCATATGGCAATTCATTTAATAGCTCCCAATTAGCAGGGATAGGATGATCAACCAAAAATTCAGCCAAAACATGCCCTTTAACAGTCTTTTCAGGCACAAAAATAATTTCAAATTCTTGAATAAGAATGGACCATCTTGGTAATCTATCGTCCAGGACTGGTTTTGGACATGATGTATTTGACAGGGTTTGATTTCGGGATTAGCCTAACTGAATGCGCTTGAAAGTAATGACGTAGCTTCTGGATAGAAAAGACCAACGCTAAGCACATCTTCTCAATTGGTGAATTGTTGAGCTCGTTAGGCGTCATCGTCCTACTCAAGTAATAAAGGGAATTCTCTTTTCCTTCATCATTTTCTTAAGCAACGAGAGCTTCTATCGATCATTCTTGTGCAACAATCTACAATATCAGTGGTCGTCTAGGAATAGGAGCAGCCAAAATAGGAGGTTTTGTCAAATAAGTCTTGATACTTTTGAAAGCATTACAACAAGACTCATCCCATTCGAAAGGAATCCCCTTCCTCATGAGGTGACTGAATGGTTGGCATCAACCACCTAGATTTGATATGAAATGGCGTAGATAAGCCTATCTCCCTTATAGACTTTTAAGCTCGTGAATGTTTCTAGGCTCGGGCATATTAAGGATTGTGTCAATTTTAGATTGGTCAATCTATATGCCACGATGACGCAAAATGAAGCCAATAAACTTTCCAGAATTAACGCTGAATGCACACTTCAAATGGTTCATCTTCAGTTGGTATCCGTGCAACCGCTCAAACACTTTTCTCAAATCTTGAAGATGATAACTTCGCTTTCTAGTCCTTACTACCAAATCATCGACATAACACTCAACATTTTTGTGGAGCATGTCATCAGAGATCTTCTGTATTGCTCTTTGGTAAGTCGCACCAGTATTTTTCAGTTCAAATGGCATTAGTTTATAACAGTAAATACCTTTGGGTGTATGAAAAGCTGTGAACTCTTCATCTAGTGGTGCTATACAAATTTGATTGTAGCATGAAGAGTCATCCATGAAGGATAACGCTTCATATCCGATAGTAGCGTCAACCATGAGCTCAGTGATAGGAAGTGGAAAGTCATCCTTGGGACATGCATTGTTAAGGTATCAAAAGTCAACACAGACCCTAATTTGCCCATTCTTCTTTTTAATAGGAACGATACT
>JAULLG010000001.1:1056864-1071631 GCA_035668355.1 Sarracenia leucophylla
CAAATCAATTATGACAACCCTCAATCATGATCATGACAACTCCTTGTCTTTTCTCCCCCTTTGTCATATCAAAAAGAAGAAGAAAATCAAGAAAGTTCAATAGCATAAGAGATAGTAGCATCACAGAGCAAAAAATGGAATATATCATAGCATGAAGAAAAATCATACATTCAAATTAAAATGTATCAGAGCATAATCATACAAAGAAAGATTAAGAAGAGTGTATCAGAACAAAAATATATAGCAGGGCAAGACATAAAAACAAAATGTATCAGGGTAGAAGAAAAATAAAGATAATTAGTCCAAGTTGACATATTTCTTCCATTCTTCCCTTTTCTTTTTCTTTTCCTGTGTAGCTGGCTTTCGTTCCTTTGTAGCTATATCTCCCATTTCCGTCTTTTCATCTTCTTTCATAGCAGCAAATAGGGCTTACAGCTTTTGTTCCTCTTTGTCCTGATTGGTCACCTTTGCCTTTCCTTTGCCTTTGGGACTGACACCTTTTGGAGTAACAGGCTTTTTTAGATCTACGGGCTGGAAGTGAATACCCTTTTCTTTGGGGTCCTTAGGCTTGAATTGTGCAACTTGAGCTTTGGCAGCATCCTCCCATATTTTCTAAATCATAGCTTCATTTTCTTTATGCTTTCGATGGGCTTATTCTTCTTGTTTCTCTCGGATTTCGATTTTCTCACCCAGAGCTTTAGCTAATGAAACCTCAATTTTTGCTTTGTTCTTCTGATATTCTTGTCCCATTTGTTCAAGAACATTCATGTTTGAGTTTGTGACAAAGTGAAGTCCTTCTTTTAAATCTTTGGATACTTCTCTTCCACTTCCGCAGCAGACTCCACATCCCTTTTGAGACCTCTAACATCCTTTCTGAGATTGCGATGAGATAGCTCTAGGACGTCTACTCTATTTGTGAGGTTGAAGACAGATTGATTCAAATCAAAGAACTCTATGCACATTCTATCTTCAAGAGACTTGATAGAGGATGCAAGAGATTGCTGGTTTGAGATAATGGTATGGAGCAAAGAAAGAATATCCGAATGATCAGAGGAAGGAGGCACTGAGGAGAAATAGGTGGAGTGACAAAAGAAGGATCAAAGATGGGTCGTAAATGGGGTTCATCTATCCAAAGACATGTTAGAGGAACTGAAGCATTAGGAGGAGGAGGAGGGAGAACTTGAGCTGAAGAAGGAGCAATAGTCTGAAAGACCATTTAAGTCAAAGAATCAAGAATGAATGAATCATCTTGACTAAAGGTAAAGGGTGCAGCAAGTGTTGTGGGTGGAATAGAAGCGGTGGTGGTATGAGTAACATAGGGTATGGATGCATAAGAGGAAGTTGTCTGACGTGTGTAGGTTTAGACACCATCAATTTTGGATATGCCCAAGTGTTTGAGAGTGGCGTCATTGTAGAGGTCATGTCTGGAAAAAGGACTAGAATTTTCATTTTCAAAGTTAATATGGAAGTGCTGAAAGATTCTGGTTAAATACATTCCATGAGGTAGGGATGCATTTGGTTTTCTGTAAGGATACAGCATATGAGAAATGAATAGATGTCCAAGATTTAGATTCTTACGGTTCAAGATACACCACATTACAAAAATTTGAAGGTAAGTTATATCACCAAACTTTCCTAACTGTGGAACGAAGATATGGTTCACCATATGATGGAGAATTCTCATTTCAGGTTTTAAGAGTTTTGCCTCTACTTTGGATTTGTCAATGTCAAGATTTTCAAAAATTTGTTTGACAACATCCAAATATGAGAATCCTTTACATTTAATGGGTCTCTCGTTGTAAGTGATGTAAATTTCACCATTAGGAACTCTAAGGATTTCATTGAATAGACTGGGAGTAAGAATAATGTCAAAATTTTTTACCCAAGATTTAAAGGAGATGGAAGCAGGGTCGGTGATATGGATGTGTGTAGAAGGATTTAATGAGAGAGGGATAATGAGGCAGGCAAAATTCTAAGGGTTTCTCCCACCCAAGATCCGAAAATTTTTTTCTAAAAAACATCTTAATCGAGTCAAAGTACGAAAAATCAATGCTTCAACCAAGAGTAATGTTTTGATGAACAAACGAAGCATAATAAAAAATTTCTTTGTACTCAGGAGACTTGAATTGAATTAGCTCGGCAATGTTTGCTGAGGAACATTCAGTGCCCGTCATTTTGGTTCCCTTTTGCTTCATCTTCTTCGATGCCCTAAGGCTAGAAGTATCTTCATCGTTCCGTCGTTTGGAGATTTTACCAATAGCTTTAGGGGCCATCTTGATCGAAAGATAGGGTTGAAGAAGATTGAAGAGGGGATATGAGTCGACTCAGGAGACGAAAGGTTTAAAAAGAGAACGAGCACGAGTTGAAATGAGGTTTAAAAACGTGGGGCCTCTATATATACAGTCCATGAGTCGACTCATGTTGCATATGAGTCAACACAAAAACGTGTCTAAAAAGAAGTCTCGAAGTAGTGCACAAAGGGGATGACTCATCCTTCATATGAGTCAACACATCTATGTATACTGACGACTGGGAGTCGACTCATGTCGCGATGAGTCGATACAAAAGATGATATAGTAGAAAAAACAAACAGATGAGTCGACTCATCTAATATCTTAACATAGAAATTAAACCATTGCAACACTGACTTAGAATCATATAAATCATGGCATATGAATCATGAATTGGGAGCACATAACATACTAAGTTCTCTTCTAATAAAACATATTCTTTCTTCATTTGAAGGTTTTGTGAAAATGCTAGCTAATTGGTAGTCCGTGCTTATAAATTCGAGTTCAATGTTACCTTTTTGTACATGATCTCTAATGAAGTGATGTTTAATCTCAATGTGCTTAGTTCTAGAGTGTTGTATTTGATTATGAGATATATTTATAGCACTAGTGTTATCACACTTAATAGGAATGTGATCTAAGTGAAAACCATAGTCCTCTAGTTGTTGTTTCATCCAAAGAACTTGTGCACAACAGTTACCAACTGTTATGTACTCAGCCTTGTCTATACTGCTATGTACTCAGCCTCGGCTATAGACAAGGCAACTGAGTTCTGTTTCTTGCTAAACCAAGAGATTAAGGACTTTTTAGGAATTATCAAGTACTACTAGTAATTTTCATATCAATTATAGAACCAGCAAAATTAGCATCCAAATAGCCAAATAATTCAAAAGCTATTCCTCTAGGATAAAATAATCCTAGGTTTTGTATACCTATGAGGTTTCTATTGAAGCACTTAACAGTAGTCACATGTGATTCCTTAGGTTTATATTGAAATCTAGCACACATACAAACACTAAACATTATATTGGGTATACTTGTAGTAAGATAATGTAAGAAACCAATCATATCTCTATAGTGTTTTTCATATACTACAATTCCATCATCATCCTTATCAAGCTATATTGTAGAACACATTGGAGTGCCCATCGATTTTCCCTTAAGCATATCAAATCTCTTCAATATATCCTTAGTATATTTGTCTTGAATTATGTAAATCCCTTATTGGGATAGTTTGATTTGAAGTCCAAGTAAGTAGTTGAGCCCACCCATCATACTCATCTCAAATTCTCTGTCCATACACTTAGTAAAGTCCTTGCAAAGTGATTCATTAGTTGCACCAAAGATTATGTCACCTACATAGATTTGTATAATTAACATATCTTTTCCCTGAGATTTAATGAAAAAGGTAGTGTCAATTTTTCTCCTCAAAAACCATTTTCAGTGAAAAATTTATTTAGTCTTTCATACCATGCTCTAGGTGCTGGCTTTAATCCACAGAGGGCCTTGGTAAGTTTGTAAACATGATTTGGAAAATCTGGATTTTCAAAACCAGGAGGTTGTTTTACATAAACTTTCTTTGAAATGAAACCATTTAGAAAAGAACTTTTGACATCCATTTGATAAAGTTTAAAGTTTTTAAAGCATGCAAAGGCAAGCAACATCCTAATGGCTTCAAACTTATCCACATGAGCAAATGTTTTATCAAAATTGATGCCTTCTTCTTGATTGTAACCTTGGGCTATCAATCAAGCTTTGTTCCTAAGAACTATTCCATTCTAATCCTTTTTGTTTCTAAAAACCCATTTAGTATCAATGATGGAATGTTCTCTAGGTTTTGGGACTAAAGTCCAAATTTTATTTCTTTCAAATTAGTTAAGCTCTTCTTATATAGCTAAGATCCAAAATTCATCATTTTCATCTTCTTCAAAAAGTTTAGGTTTGGTTTGGGAAAGAAATGCTAAATTACTACAAACATTATGTAGAGAGGATCTATTTTTATACCTTGAGATGGACAACAATGATTTGATCTTTTGAGTGACCATGAGTATACATCCACTCCTTAGGAAAATCTGAATTTTCAGCGTTTTCAGCATTAGGAAGCTGTTGGACAGCAGTTTGCTGTGACTGTTACTGTGAGTTTGAGGCTTCCTCTTAATTTGGCTCCATGTTTTCCTCCATGAAGATGCCTTCAATACCTTTTTCTATGTTTAACAAGTCATCTTCACACAAATCCTTAGAAGCGCCATGGTTACCTTCATCAAATACATGTATAGACTCTTCAACAACTAGGGTTCTTTTGTTGAGGCAACTTGCCCTCGTCCCCCATGGGGTACTGATACTGTTTCATAGATATAGCATATCCTAAGAAAATACCTTCGACAGCTTTTGCATTAAACTTGCCCAAAAGTTCTTTGTTATTATTTAAAATAAAACATTTGCACCCAAAGACACGAAAATAACTAATATTAGGTTTTCTCCCATTCCATAGTTCATAAGGAGTTTTCTTAAGAGAAGGTCTTATCGTAACTATATTTATGATAAAACAGGCTATGTTGACATCTTCTGTCTAAAAATATCTTGGAAGATTGTTTTCATAAAGCATGGTCTTAGCCATTTCTTCCAAAGTCCTATTCTTCCTCCCAACAACTCCATTTTGTTGAGGGGTTCTAGGTGTAGAGAAGTTATGGTTAATACCCTTGTCATAACAAAAATTTACAAAATCTTTTTTTTCAAATTCTCTTCCATGATCACTTCGGATACTTGTTATTTGAAAACCTTTTTCATTTTGAATTCTCCGAGAGAGTTTTATAAAAGATGTAAATACTTCATCCTTATGAACTCAGAATAACGCCCAAGTGTATCTAGTAAAGTCATCTATAATAACAAAGACATATCTTTTGCCTCTATGGCTTAAAGTCTTTTTGGACCAAATAAATCTACGTGCAATAGTTGTAATGACTTAGAGGTTGAAATCACATTTTTTGAATGAAAAGAACATCTAATTTGTTTGCCTCGTTGGCATGCATCACATACTTTGTCTTTTTCAAAATTGATTTGGGATAACCCAATCACTAAGTCCTTTTTCAAAAGTTTTGAAATTAAGTTCATGTGTGCATGACCAAGTCTTCTATGTCATAACCAACTATTTTCACTCAAGGCAGCTAAGCACTTGGTGTCATTTTTAGAAAGGTCATTAAGAGTAAATGTATATACATTTTCATGTCTTTGACCTTCTAAAATAACTTTGTGTTTGATTGAATCTTCAATGATACACTTAGCATGATCAAACACAACTTTGTAGTCTTTGTCACAAAGTTGGCTTATGCTAAGATGGTTATGTTTTAAACCATCAACAAGCGAAACATTTTCAATAGAAGGGGAAATAATTTTACCAATGCAACTAATTCCTATGATCTTCCCTTTGCTATTGTCCCTAAAAGTCACAAATCCACCATCTTTTGGTTTAAGAGATGCAAACATTGATTTGTCACATGTCATGTGTCTTGAACATGCATTATCAATGAACCACAAAACTCTAGTTGGAAAACCAATTTGCCCATCTGAGAAGTTGGGACATTGGTAAGTTCCTTTGCTTGAAGCGAAGCATATTAGAAAAACTCATGAGATTTTTTTCGATCAAGAAATGATGTCCGACAAGATGAAATTCAAACTTTTGACATCCCCTCCTTGAATGAGGAGCTGAGACATACTTGAAAAAAAGAATCAAGTATTGGTTTTTGGTTTTTGGTACCCAAATCTTCTTGGGTCCTTTGATGTTAGTTTTATTAGAATATGTTTCTTTAGGAACGCAAACCTTTTTGATAATTTTATCACAAATTTTTCTATTTAGACAGTGAGTTATAGTATGTCAATTATTATAGCAATGAAAGCAAGTTGCATTTTTATGATTTGAAGATGCTTCAACAAAAATACTGCTCAAAAGTTTTTGTTTCTTCTAAGGCTTGTATCCAATACCAACTTTATCAAAAACACAATTTTGCATTCCAAGAAGTTTTTCACGGTTGTTCTTTCCTTGTGTGAATTTATAAACAGTTTTTGTAAAATCATTAATCTTGCATATAAAATTTTATTTTCTTCCTTTAAAATAGAATTTTGTCCCAAAAAAACAGACTTTTCATATTTTAAAGTTTTAGTTTCAGCTGAGGAGGAAAGAATTAAGTTTTTTAAAACAAAATTTTTTGTAGCTATTTTTCTCAATTCATAATGTAAATCCTCAAATGCATTTTGCAATTATTCTAAATAAAAGGGATCAGAAATTACCTCATCATCTTCTTTTTCCAAGAGCCATAGATTTCCAACTTCATTTTCTTCTTTTTCATCCTCGGAGCTGCTGTCATCACTTTCTCCGCATACAGCTGTCATGGCTTTCTTGAAGCACTTTTTGAAGTGTTTTTTTGAGCTGAGGACATTCGACCTTGATATGTCCAGGTTTTTTGCACTCATAGCAAATGATTTCATCCTTCTTGAACTTATTTTTGGATTTGCTAGAGTCCACCTTGAACTTTGTAGGCTGCCTTTGGTGTCCTTCTTTCTTGAAGAATCTTCTTCCTTATTGTTTATTATTTTTAAGAAACCTTTTAAACTTTCTTGTGATGATAGTTATATCTGCATTCTCATCATTTGAGGAATCTTCCTCGGATTCTTTATCATGTGTTGATGTCTTGAAGGCAATTCCTTTCTTCTTTTTGCTGTCATCATCATCATCCATCTTCTTGTTCATCTTATGGGTCATGAGAGAATAAAGAATTTCTTCAAGGCTAAGGGTATTGAGGTCCTTTGCCTCTTGAATGGCTGTGAATTTAGCTTCCTAACTCTTAGGCATGCACCTAAGATACTTTATCACCATTTTTGCATTCGTATATGTCTTACCAAGAGATCTTTGTCCATTTATAATATCAGTAAATGTGTAAACATGTCAGAAATAGTTTCATCAGTTTTCATTTTGAAAAGTTCATAGTTATGTACAAGAAGACTGGTTTTTCTATTCTTTGACTTGATTAGTTCCTTGATGACAAACTTCAATTCTATCCCAAATCTCTTTAGTAGTGTCACAAGTTGAGATTATATTGACTCATTGGGGTCATGTGAGCAATATATGAGATTCATGGTTTTAGCATTTTCTTGAATCTGTCTAATATCACCTTCAGTCCATTCGGCTTCAGGTTTAGGGATAGTAATCCCTTCAGCGGTTATGGTAGGTGATCGGTACTCAAAAGTGACGATTTAGACCCATTAATTTACATTGATTTTGTCCCTTTTTATTATATAATATGTGTTTTGTAGTATTTTTGTGTATAAGACATGAATTGGAGGAGTGATGCAAAACAGCCACAAAACAGTCACTTTAGCAACAAAATCAACACAACCAAACGAAGACCAACAGAACATGCAATTTCCGTCTGGATGCTCTTCATCCACCGTCCTGACGCTTCAACCGTCCAGACGATACTCATTCACCGTCCTGACGCTACCACTGTCCCGATGCCATACATCCGATCGTCCCGACGCTATCCACCGTGATGCCCAAGTAAGTTCCGTCTCGACGCTCCGAAATTGGAAACTGACGTGTTCGCCACACAATTTCGTCCGGATGTCAGACGCTGACCATCCGGACGCCCCATGTCAGAAGTTGCTAATTTTGTGAATTCGGAACACTATAAATATGGCTCTTTGTAACACTTTTTACATATTCAATGATTCAGTATTGGATCATTTTCTTTCACAGTTTAGTAGTTAGTAGTTTCGGCCACCCGGGCCAAGTCACTTCTGGAAGGTCTGAACCTCGCCGAAGAGCTGCTAATGATGATCGACATCAACTTGACGATGGAGCTCTGCGTGACCATGAGTGGCTAAGTCCCTTCCTCTGCTTCGGGTGATGATGATGTCGTAATTTGGTAACATAGGAGTAGATTAATTATGTACTTAATTTATGCTTTGTAATCAGATTATCATGCAACAATATTATTTTTCTAATAAATTAAATTCCTATCTAAGCTTTCTGTGATTGCATTAAATGAGTGTTGCATAATTGTTTTAACTTTTCAAATATACAAATTTGAGATAGCTTATGCCATGGATAAAATGGACCGTACTCTGGACGGGCCGTTATCTTGGATAGATTATGCCGTATTTGTAATTCGGGATTTCTAAAGTAGAACCCGATATATGCTATGCTCCGAATAGGGTATGCCTTGATGAAAATTGAAATCTATCTTTCTTAGATATCCATATCGGTCATGTCACGATAGAATTTAATCTGATTCTAAGCTGAATATAGTAGAAATTATATCGAAACTAGATTATCAAATAAAGGTGGATTCTAACCCAAAGGTGGAACCCTTCTCATAAATTATTTTAATTACTCTTTTAATTATTTGTTTACTTTTGTTTTCTAAAAATATTCTTCAACCAAATCCAAAATTTACTCCCTTTTCCAAATTAAATAATTTAAATCTTTTCTTAAACAAAATAACTCATTTTTCCTATGGGATCGACCCTGGACTTACTACTTATTACCCAGTTTGTAGTGAATCTTGGTTATATAAATAAAATAAACAGTAGTCCACCTACGATTAACGACTAACCAAAATACCCTTCCTTTCGAAAGGTGTTCAGTGTGGAGTAATCTACCACTTAACTACCCATCGTTGCTCAAGTCACTACAACAGTAAATAAGATAATTGGCCTACAAGCACGAGCCTCAAGCTCCAAGCCTCGAACCACACCAACTCGTCAATCTACCAACAAGCCTCACGTCATAGGCTGAGGAATTCCAACCATAGATTCCTAAGCCTCAGCCTTGAACAACGATCACAAAGAATAAGCTATGAGCCATAAATTCAAGTCGTGAACGACTAACTTCAAACTATAAGGTTCCAACCATCGTGACTGACAACCAGCTGCAAGTGAAAGACTATAAGCCACCGACCACAATTTATAAGCTTTAGACCATGATTTACAAGCTACAAATTTCCAACATCATAAACCCCAAACTATACATCAAAGTAATAAAATGTAAGCTATAGGACATAAGCCTCAAAGCGTAACCAACGAACCGAATCAGTAAACCCAAAATAATAGTTTCCCGCATCAAGAACATGGTCTCGACCATCATCCTACGCTCTCAACCATATCTAGCCATTCAACACTTGAAGTTCTTACACTTAACCAATGTCCTACGTCATTAACACTAAAGATTTCAACCAAAAATGCAGATTTTACTCAATAAAGAATCCATCTATCGGTGCGGCACAAACCAGGCAAGTAGGTAGTTAAAACCATCAATGAACCTCCCGCACACTTGAACAACAAGAACAGCAACACGTAATCAAGATTCATATCTCTCGTGTACATGTATTATACCTAAATCAAGTGTATATCACTCAAACATAAATTTAACACCCAACAAGATTTCAACACATCAAATAAATAATCTTGATCCTCAAAGGACCTTCTCACACCCTTTACGTGCCTAAGTATCGAAACATGGACATATTACCGCAAGTTTAATACAAAAGGATTCACAACAAAACCTCAAGAAAATAAGCCTCTAACGGCCCCAATTACTCTTAAAATCACAAATAACACATCCTAGGGGTTAAAATAAAAAACCTCTAAATTCTAAGCTTCACTCGAAAACCTACCGAAGCTTAAATACATGGACTCCTCCAGATTATTATTCATACCAAACTAGCAAGATAAAATTTCTCTAAACACCAAGTACATGGATAAAAATAATTCATACAACAAGTTTCATAATCCATGTATTACAAAGTCTTAAATTAGGGATTCGAGGTGTTTAACCCAGTCTCACACAACACCAAAAATCAACACATAATACATAATTTACTCAAAAGCTAGGGAAATCCTACCTCAAACAGAGAACAACCGAAATCATCCTCCTTTGAAGCTCCATGGACCGAGTAAACCATGAAATAAAAAATCCACCAGTTGAAATACAGAGGAGGAGCAGGAGAGCGAGGATCCATGGCCAAACCTCCAAGAACTTAGCTCCAAAATGCTCTGAAAGCCTTCTAAAACTTCAAACATCTAAGCCCTAGGTCGCACTTCGTGGTTAGAAAGAGAAGGGAAAAGAAAATAAGAGAAAAATGGGCTCTCGGGTTCGAGTTTTAAAAACAAGATTTGCGACCACCGCTCGAGCGCTCCAAGTGTTCGCTTAAGCGGTCCCCACCAGCAGCCACAGTTCAAAATTTTCAAAGGAGCATAACTCTTTCCTTTTAACTCGGAATAGGGTCATTCTTGTATCCAAATCGAAGCCCCGAAATTCATCTTTCCAATGGTTCAAGTCTCACATCAAGATTCATTTTTTTGAAAAGTTATGACCAAATGAGGGAAGGTATGTCGATCCCCTTCATCCGCTTTCGCACGTTCTTGGTCGAACAGCTTCTTGAGTCGAACTGGTCTGTAATTCCACCACACCCAGTTCACCAAAATCATCTAAATGACATCATTTCATGATAATAATAAATAAAATAGGGTCGAGTCTCTACATACTAGCCTTTCAGGTTAGCTACTGGCTGACTTGGCAGTTTACCGTCCTCTCGGTGGTTAAGAGTTGCAGCTATCTGTCCGACTTGGATCTTTAGCTTGGCTATGGCTTGAGTGTAGGTGTTTAAAAGATGAGTTTTGAAGTCTATGTCTTTTAAAGCTTTCAACACAGTCTCCTCAAAGCCTAGGGCTCTTAGAGTTGAGTCAGATGCTTGCTGTGGAGGGGGTCGGTAGGCCTGTTGGTTGAAGGAGTTAAATGAGTGCCTTGTTGTATGTGTCTGTGGTGGCCCAGGTTACTTGTTTCGTCAACTAAAGTTCAGATGATTCCTCCAATCAAGGTTATAGGTATTTGAGTAAGGTTTGTTGCCTGGTTGGGGAAATCCTTGAGCAGCGTTGACTTGCTCTTAAATGAAGTCGGGAAATTGGTTGGCTACAAGACATTCGATGACATAGTGGGTTGTGCTAGCGCACAATGCACTGATGTCTTGGAGGTTTGAAGGTGGTGGATGAGTTACAGAAGACCAGTGGTCAAAAGTATGTCTAACTTCTCGGTGAGGGACTTTACTTGGGCTGTAAGATCTACAATCCTGTCTGTGCATGAGACTGAGGCTTGATGCTGTGAGCTATTGCTCAATTTTTCAAGGTCGGAGCATGCCTCTGTCTCATTGTTCATTACAAATGTGCCACCACATGAAGCGTCGATGTATTGACGATGTTGGGGCAACAGACCTTCATAGAAGTTCAGCACTAGTTGCCACTTTGGGACTTAATGATGGGGACAACTCCCAATAAGCTCCTTGATATGCTACCATGTTTCGTGGAAAGTTTCTCCTTCTTGCTAGGTGAAGCTAGTGATAGCTCGACGAATCAGGTTTTTCTTACCGATTGGGAAGAACTTCCGATGGAATTGTTGCTGAAGTTTAGCCCACGTAGTTATCGTGTTCGGTTCAAGGAACTTAAGCCAATGCTTGTCTTTGTCAGGAAGGGATAATGAGAGAAACTTCATGTGTAATGCTTCCTCGGTCAAGTTGTTGAGTCTCACGGTGGTGCAAATCTCTAGGTATTCTTCTCTGTGTTTATAAGGGTCCTCATTGCTAAGCCCGTGAAATAGGGGTAGTAATTGAAAGAGATTAGGTCTGATCTCATAATTACTAATCCCAATGTTGGGTGGTACTAGGCAGGTTACAAACTCGTAAGCTGTGGGAATGTAATATTCCATCAGTGCTTTAAGCTGTTGATCAGCCCGGTTAGTCTGATCATTTTTCTTATTTTCATGCGGAATATCTTAAGGGTTATTTCCATTGGCCATGATGGGTGTGTGAAAAAGTACAGGACATCAGGGGAAAGGGTTCGAGTGGAGGTTTGCTCGAAAGGTTCTTTCTATTTCAGGATCGAATGGTGCTAAGCCGTAAAGCGAAGAACGACGACCAAGCATATAATACAAGTACTTAACTAAGCAAGAAATAGTAAAAAAACCTTTTTTTAATAGCATCCGGACGTAAAGGGGAGAGCGTCCAGACAGTATATATAGGTTAGCGTCCGAACGGCTAAGGATAGCGTCTTGATGACATGGGTTCCAGAATTTATAATTTTCTATTTTTTAGCTGAAAATTCAAAATTTTGAAAAACTTGGGCTAAAAATAAATCAAATAATTTAAACAAAAAAAATTAAACAAAATACGCATCTAGTTCCCCGACAACGGCATCAGAAACTGGTGTACGATTGGTTTGTCGTTAATCATGCGTAACTAGTTTATTTTATGTATTTTACCAAGATCTACTACTAACTAGCTAGATAGCAGTAAATGCAGGGACGATCCCACGTGGAAAAGAGTTATTTTGTTAAGAAATACAATTTTATTTAAATTATTTAATTTAAAAAGAAAACAATTAAATCTTGTGTTTTGGAAAAGAATGATTTTTAGTAGTGAAAAGTAAATAAGTGATTAAAAAGGAATTTAATTAATTTATGACAAAAGTTCCAGCTCAGGTTCAGAATCCACCGTTTCTTAGTAATCTAATTTCGATATAATTCCTATTTTATCTAGCTTTTAATCGGATTAAATCCTATCGTGATAAGACCGATATGGCTATTCAAAAAGGTAGATTCTAATTTCTTCAAGCCATATTTTATACGAAGCATAAAATATCTCAAGTTCTACTCCCAAAATCCCGAATCACAAATATCGCATAGACTATCCAAGATTCTAGCATGACCTGTTCGGAGTACGGCCCATCTTATCCATGACATAGCCTATTTCAAATTTGTGTATTCGAACAGTAAGCACAGTTGCACAACTTTCATTTAATGCAATCACATAAATCTTAAATGGGAATTAAATTAATTAGATATTATCCAACAAATGGATTAAAAATAGTTGTTGCATAACAATCTGATTACAAAGCATAAATAAAATAAAGAACTAATCTACTCCTAAATTACCAAGTTCAGGGTTCAACATCACTCGAGGTGGAGGCACGAACTTAGCCACTCATGGTTGGGCAGGGGTCCATCGTCAAGTTGATGTCGATCGTCATCGGCAGCTCCTCGAAAAGGCACGAACCTTCCCGAGGTGATTTGGCCGAGGCCAAAGAGCAGAGAATGGTGACTTCTGTCACTATGAGAGATGTGAGAATGAGGGATAATGGAATACTAAGGTATATGGGCCTATTTATAGTATTCTCGCCGCAATCTGATTGGCCACAGGACACGGAGTGTCCAGACGGTTTGCACCAGCGTCCGGATATAAATTACATGGATGCCAAGGTAGTGAAAGTCGTGACGATCGACATCATGAGCGTCGGGACGATAGGCATGATGGCGTCGCGATGGTCGGTGTCATGAGCATCCAGATGGTTGTCTTGTAGCGTCCGAGCAGTTTGTGCTATTTTGCTCGTCTTCATTTGGTTGCATCGTATTTGTTGTTAAAATTGCTATTTTGTTGCTATTTTGCGTCACTCCTCCAATGCTTGTCTTAAATATAAAAATACTATAGAAACACATACTAGATAATATATCAGGAGTAACTTTGTGTAAAATAACGGGTCAAAATCTTCACTTTTGAGTGTCCAAGATTATAGCACAGATTGTCCGGAGTACGACTCGTCTTATCCATGGAATAGAATATCTCATATTTAATCTTTAAATAAAATAAAACACAGTTATGCAACACTAAGTTAATTCAATCATAGAAAGATTAAATACAATATTAATTAAATTAGAGAAATAAAAATTTTCCAACGATCAAAAAAGTCATGGAATATAATTGTTGCATGAAGAATCCATTACAAATGGCTAAAATAAAATAATAAAATTAATCTACGCCTAAATTACCGAGCTCGGGCTTCATTTGAACCCGGGGCAGAAAAGAGACTTAACCATGCATGGTCGGGGTAGAAACCATCTGCGAGTTGTTATCGACTAGTATCGACAGCTCCTCATCGAGGCTCGGACCTTCCAATACTGGCTTAGAGGGGTCAGAAGTTGAATAAGAGAGAAGTAGAAGAGTTTTAGTCTGTGGACTAGAATGTCAGAAATGAGAGGGGTCATGTTGTGTTTATAGATTTCTAGAAGTTGGAGTCCTTCTCGAATTAGGACTTGGTCACCGTGCGTCACGACGTGAATGGCCGTGTGTCTGGACAAGAGTACCTATTTGTGTCCTGACGGAAGTGGCCGTTTGTTGTGACGGTGTTGGGCGAGAGCATCCAGATGGTATGCTATGAGCGTCTAGACGGACTTTATCTTGGTCATTTGATCTTTTTCTTCACTTTTGGTCTTATGTTGTCTCTTTGTTATTTTATAGTTTTTTTGGTCAAGTTTTGCATTTTATCTCCAAAACCTATCTAAACACAAGAATAATACAAAAAGACAATATTAAATAACATCTCTGGGCTAACCTAGTGTAAATAGCGGGATTAAATCGTCACTTTTGAGTGCCGATCAC
>JAULLG010000001.1:1224139-1234173 GCA_035668355.1 Sarracenia leucophylla
GGAGAGATTTTTGGGTTATCGTTGGGTATGGACATCATCATACAAACCTTCGGTACTTGTAAGCTTTTAATTCTAGATTTATGAATTTAATGCTTGGAGGATGTATGATTTTCTATATCTTTTATGGATGGATGTTGATACATAATCATGGTGTTGAGTTGGATAAAAGATTTCAGTCAATGACTTAAATTGTGATTTTTAACTTAATAAAAATCAACTTTTCAAATGAAAATTGAAATATTAAAAGTAATTCATTTCCAACTTATAGGAGACTTAACTCTCTTTTCGGGTCACATACTTGCTAGTTAAAGATATGATATTGTTCTAGGTCAGGATGTGACAGATTGGGTTCACACACATACACACACACACACACACCTGGTGCAAGGTCAAGAGATTTATCATAAAAATTTTACAGCTTAAAGATTGTTCTGTTTAAAAGTCAGGGGTATAAACATATATAATTTTATCTTCAAAGTTTTCAAGATACATGTGAGAACTTGCTGCGATTAGTCTGTTAGTAATTGCTTATTGTTATGTTTATGTTAGTATTAATGTTTCTGTCGTAATTGTTATTTATCCTTATCTTTACTCGAGGACTATCAAAGTGTAAGTTGGCGTGTGTAATCGGCACTCTAAAAGGACGATTTTAATCCCATTATTTACACTAGGTTAGCCCTGAGATGTTATTTAATATCATGTTTTTGTAGTGTTTTGTGTTTATACAGGTTTTGGAGACAAAATGCAAAACAACGACAAAACAGCCACTAAAGAAGCAAACAAATAGCACTAGACCAAAATTAAAGAAAAATTCCATGACCAAGACGAGATTCGTCCGGACGCTCTTCAGCTTTCCATCCGAATGCTGACGCCCCACACTATCGTGACGCACGACCATTACCGTCAGGACGCTTTCGGCCACTTCTGTCCGGGCACTGTCACCATTTTCGTCCGGACGCCGTTGACCAGCAACTCCTAATCCGAGAAGGACTCCAACTTTCAAAAATCTATAAATAGACCCCAATCCCCTCATTTCTGACATCTGCATCCAGCAACGAAAAGTCCTTCTATTTTTCAAAATCAAACTTCTGACCCCTCCGAGCCAGTACTGGAAGGTCCGAGCCTAGACAAGGAGCCGTTGACGATAGCTGACATCAACTCGAAGATGGTTTCTACCCCGACCATGTATGGCTAAGGTCCTTTATTTACCCTAGGTTCTGATGAAGCCCAAGTTTGGTATTTTATGAGTAGATTAAATTTATTATTTTTTTTAGCCTTTTTGTATCGGATTCATTATGCAACTATTTTATTCCACGACATGTTTGATCATTCGAAAAATATTCTTTTTCTAATTAATTAATATTTCATTTAATCTTTTTTTGATTGTATTAAATGTGGGTTGCATAACTATGCTTTATTTGTTATTCGAAAATTAATTATGAGATATTCTATACCATGAATAAGACGAGTTGTACTTCGGACGAGTCGTGTTATAATCCTGGATATGGTATGCTTTATTTAATATTCAGGATTTTAATTGTGAAATGAGATATTTTATGCTATTGACGAGACGGATTATGCTCCGGATAGTCCGTGCCAATGTCTTAGATAGAATATGCTTTATTTACATGTAAATCTATTTTTCTTGAATTCCATACTGGTTTTGTCACACTAGGATTTGAATTTGATAAAGGCTAAATAAAATAAGAAATTAATTGAACCTAGAATACTAGACAAATATGGATTCTAACATGAGGTACATTCTTTTTCAAACTAAAACTTCTCTTTATTATCTGTTAGCCTAATTTAGTTTAACTAAAGTTAGTTTTTAAAATATTCTTTTATTGAAATAAAAATTCAAGATTTTTTTGTTAAATTAAATAAAAATACTTTTCGTGATTAAAATAGTTGGAAAATATTTCCTATTGCCGCATATTCCTCGTAGGAATGATCCTGAGTTACTACTAGCTACTAGTTAGTGTGAATCTTGATATAAACTTGATTGCGAGACAACCCGCATCAAGTAGAAACTTAGATTCTTTTTCTTGAGTAGAAGGATGCAATATAATTTTAATAGCTTGGTGGATTTATAGAGTATCATTTGAAGGTTAATTTAATTATCTTTGATTTTGGTGGATTAAGGTTTGAATTGGTTTAGACGAATTCTTGATTATCTTGGTTAGTTGAAAAAGAAAGTTTTTAGCCAGGTATGAGTTAACATCTTTATGATTTAATTTGAAAATAATCTTAGTTTTAATTTGGTAAAATTTTGGGGGCATCTTGTTTGATTAAAAAAGAAAAAGAGTTTGTTTCAACTCTTAAGATAGGATTAAGAATGTAGTCTTGGTTTTATGAAAATTGATTTTATCTTGATTTAAAGTGGGATTTACTTAATTATTTCGAGAAGCTATTTTTGATGCGAAACAATCGGCTTTGTGTTTTCCAAGGAAAATAGCTTTGGAAATACTGCTTTTTATTTAATTCTGTTTCTTAGTTTTTAAGAGGACTAGGTTTTGATGGTTTTCATTGTTTTGTAAGTGCCCGGTTTTTATTTTTTGATGAAAATGGATTTTAGTTTTTAATTGGAAAATAGTTTTTACTTATTTGAGAGGAAATGATTTTTGGTTCTCTTTAGGGAAATGTACTTCGGTTCATTTGATTGAAAATCTTATTTTTATTAGAAAAAACTTTTTTTAAGCTTATCTTCTTTTTTTGGTGCATTTTAATCCTACTTCTATTAAATCGAACAATCTTTCTTAATTAAAAAAAAGGTGAGTTTTCAACATGATTTTTATAGAGGTTTGTGCCAATCTCAGCTTTGATAAAGATATGAACCTTTTGAGTTTTTACATGATACAAAAATAGTTTTTGTTTAAAATTGGGCAATCTTTACTTTCTTTTCAGAAAAATGTGCCTTTGGTGTTTTGCTACAACAAAAATGGTCAAATATCACACATACAAAACATAAAAAATCTCACTTTTAAAGCTCTTTGTTTTAGGGAATGGTTTGATTTATTTATTTGAAAAATGACTTATTATTTTAGAATTTAACTTATTATTTTCGGCAAAGTAATGATTATAAATGGACGTTTTTCCGATGCTAACAACTCAGCAAAATAGTTTATGTATCCATTTATTCATACATCTAATCAATAATATTCATCCATTCAACTTCACAAGCATTTAAATGGTAAAATAGAAAGCGAGTAATCTTAAGATTAATATAGTCCAGTATAGCACAGCCGTGCTTAAGTGAATGGTACAGAAGGTTCTTAGGTAAAGGTATCCTATGACGGAATGAACACCAGGTAACATGATCTTGGTAGGTGTCACATGGTTATTTTTCTCGATACACAAAATGACCTGTGATAGCACTAAGTTGAACACACACACACACACCTAGTCTCAGCCAATATATTGAAAAGGCACAAACACTTACAGTAAAATGCAGAAAAATACGCACCATGAAATTACAAGACAAAAACAGTTTCAACCATTTTATTACTCCAGCAATAATAAGGAAAAACTAAGGTAAAAGCCATGTACACTCTTCTTGCCAAACTGCCCAGCCATGCCTTTATTTATAAGCAGGCTGCAGTTATTGGCGGTTACAATCAGTTTCTAGCAGTTGCAATTATTTAAATTTAGCCAATGGACATCCCCCATGGTTAGGACAAGTGTCATACAAAAGAAGGAAAGGCCTTGACAAGTGTCAGGCTTAAAACACCCTCAGCCAACCGCCATTAACCGCCAAACATGCCCAGCACATGCCTGTGCCAAGTCTGCACCAAGTCTGTGCCAAGCCTGTGCTAGTTTGTGCCATCATGCGCATCGCCTGCGCCAATGCGCACTAGTCTGCGCGCCAACGTGTGCCAATGCGCACGAGTGTGGGCCAATGTGCGTCATTCCGTGCCAACGCTGCGCCAGTGCGCGCAAAACTGTGCCAACGCTATGCCAGTGCGCGCCAAGGCTGTGCAAGGCTGCGCCAAACATGCCCACGTCTGTGCGCAACTGTGCTAAGTATGCCCATTGGTTGTTGAAGCTTGCATAACCCATATGACTACTGCCTTCCTTGCTTATCCAATGTCTTTGCCCATTGTTGAATAGTCAATCACCGAGTCGACTTGCCATGTAACCCACTCGAGTAAGGTAGCATACTCTCCTCATGCTACAATGGATTGACAAGGGTGTTAGGTGCCTCCACTTGCTATCCAAGCACCCGATTGCCAAGGTGCTAACAGCCTGTCATCTTGCCAATTTACATGGTCTTAAATAGTTCCCTTGCCAGTTTATTTCTTTCTTATGCATTGAAGAAGGAAAAGCAAAGTTGATGATTGTGCATGTAGGGAAGAATTAGTCGGTGCCAGATAGAAATGAATTTGTGTCATTATCTTGTAATTTACTATCTCAATGGTTTTTTTTTTTTTTACCATTTATGGGTACATTTATGACTTGATTGATAAATTTATTGTACATACACCTATTACACCTATTTTGTGGTGACCACTCCAATTCAAAAGATAGAATAGTGGTTTAAATGTAAGGAAGTCAAAATGACACATGTTTGTTAGGGGTGTGCAAACAACCCGTCAACCTAACCCAACCTTGGGGGGTTATATAAGTGAATGGGTTAGGTTGGGTGGGTTTAGTAAAAAAAAATGAGGTGGGTTGGTTGCGGATTATATTTTTTTATTCCGCCATCAATTCAACCAATCCCGTCTATAGCTTATATTAGTTATCGTATTCTTATATACAACGAATCTCAACCTCATTTATATATTTACACATAAATTTTTTTATAAGGAACCAATTAGAACATTTATGATTTTAATTCGTACTTTATATGGTGTGAATTTTTTTTCCAACAAGTATGAATGTAGATATTATTGTTAAAGATATTTAATCATATTATTTTTATTATTCAATGACTTTTATTTTTAGTTTGTTTTTTCCCCGACGTGTTAAATATGAATTGTTTTTAAATGCAATTTTTTTATTTTTTAATAATAAATTTTAAGAAAATAATCTCAAAGGTTTATAACTTTTCAACTTGCTAAGCCGTCTGAACGGCAGGTTGAAACTGCCAAAAAAATCACCCAATTCGTTGGTTTTGATGATCAGTGGGTTGAAAAAACGACCACCTGCTAGAGGTGGGTTGATTTTCTCTTCACCTGTCCCAACCCAATCCGCCCACCCCTACACTATTTGCATTTATGTGGTAAAATTTCCTTGAAACTAAGTGATCTTTGTTTCAGCAGATTGCACAAAACTTTACAAGTATGTCTTATGATTGTAGACGTGCCAAATGATATGGCATTATGCTTTTCTCATTTTTTTTACGGTCCCGCTAACCACTGCCTAATTGGCGGTGGATAATAACAAACTCTGATAGGTAAGAATTTAACTCTGCTACTCAGAGCTTAACTCTGATCACTCGGAGGTTATTATCCACCACCCATTGGGCGGTAGTTAGCATTTTCCTCTTCTTTTTTTTTAAAAATTTTTTTTAATGTAAACTTTGACTTGGGTTTTGAATTTGGAAATTTGTGTTATATATCCCAGTTACTTCTAAAGCTGACAAATAGAGTAATCAGTAGCTTAGATCAGAATGGCATCCTCCATTGCTGACTTGTAGTTTTCTTGTGGCATCGGGAAGGTGATGGAAATAAATTTAGGTGATATTTAATTTCATTAGGGTTTTATTTCTACTACTTTTGTCCTCTTTCCGGATGTGGAATCTATTTGCTGAGATGGTTATTTTTGCTTAATTAATTCCATGGAAGAATTAATTTACCTCTATTATATCCCTCTTCAGATCTTCCTCTCTTCTTCTACTCTATCATCTTCTTTGTTTCTAAACCAATGACCCTCTAGCCACAGGAAGTTCTCGAGGGGACGAAATAATAATCTATTTTGATTACCGCAATACCTAGCAATATAATAGGATGACAAAAATCAGAAAGGCCTTCGAAGATACATAAAAGAAAAATATAATAGCTTAATGGAAGGACCAAAGAGCATCATAGCCAAGTTGGACAATTAGGTTTGGATAAAAAAACAAGCTTAATTTCCTGAGCAGAGATCTCTTCAAACATTTTTTTACACCCGGTCACTCAAATGACAATCTTTCTCTGGAAAATCTTTTTAATGCACCTTTTTTTTAGATTAGAAACCTGGCTAATATACATTTCCAACCATGCGTGGCCCAACTATTGAAACTATCCCCCCATCTAATGCAGAAACATTGTTTAGCTGGACTTAGAATGGATTCTTCAGCAGTGGCAATTGCTCACTTTTTCCGCCAAAATTCCGTGTGCCTTAGGGCTGCTCTGTAGGCACCACTCTTAACATAATTTTGAAAGCTTTGAAGGGATGAACCAGCATTATCTTATGCAAACTAGCTTCAATGAATAGTGGGTTTCCCATTTGGATTTTGTTAGTGCATGAATTCATCCTAGGGTTTGTCCGGTTGCTGTTTTGGGAGATGTGAACCATATCTCCTTTCTACTAAAGGTGATATAGTTCCATTGTGTTATATATTTTGATATGTAACCCGTGGAATTTTGTAGCTTTTAATAAATGCTTCATCTGTTTTTTTTTCTTTGTTCATGTTTTGGTCATTTATTTGAAATAGTTATAAATTACATTAGATAATTTTGACTATTTGAACAAATCTCAATGCAGATGAAAGGTGTGACTGTGGCAATGGTTGGTGATGGAATAAACGACTCTCCGGCCTTAGTTGCAGCCGATGTCGGGATGGCAATTGGTGCAGGCACTGATGTAGCCATAGAAGCAGCTGATATAGTTCTTATCAAGAGCAACCTGGAAGATGTGATCACAGCCATTGATCTGTCCCGTAAGACGATTTCGCGTATCCGACTCAACTACGTATGGGCTCTTGGGTACAATATACTTGGGATGCCGATTGCCGCTGGGATTTTGTTCCCCTTCACTGGGATTCGGTTACCCCCGTGGCTTGCCGGTGCTTGCATGGCTGCATCATCAATTAGTGTGGTTTGTTCTTCACTCCTCTTGCAGTCTTACAAGAAGCCTTTGCGTACTGATAATGCTTGATTGTCTACTCACTCTAAGACTGAATTTGAGCATTCGAACCTCTATTATACAAATCACAACGAAGGGTTCATATTGATATTTGTTCTAGATAGCATTTGTTCTTCATTTTTTTTTCTATTTTTTTGCATTTAAAATTTAATTTTTGCTCTCACTTCACTTTACTATTCAACTTTTTTCTATCTTTCATAAAAATCTAATAAAATTATATTTTTAATTAAGTGTTAATTAATTAAGTATTAAAATGTTGATGCTACTTTTTATGTTTTAGTTTGTTGTTTCGCTTAATAATTTTTTTCTTTATTAATATTGAAGTTGATTGAGGTTATGATTCTTTAAATTGTTTTTTTAAATAGATTATTTTTGAAAAATAAAATTTGAAATTAAGTATTAGTATGTATGAGTGCATCCTGCCCAAATGGCTGTTGCGTTTTCTTATTTCAATTAGCAAAGTTTGATGGGATTAGAGCGCGAGATTTGGGTTGGGTCGGGTTGAAGAAAAAAATTCAAGCAACTAACTTTTGGTGGGTTGAAATTGAATCCATTAACCTTCAAAACCAATTGAAGATTCATAAATTCTTTTATCAACCTCACTTTTGTAAACGTGATTTCTATTTATATTTTGGGTCCTAGTGCCACTCTTCTCATTTTGGTTAAATCATAAACACTGCATTTCACCCCTGTTTGGGATAACTGCTTATTTGTTTATTTGATGTTATTTATTTTCGCCTTTAGTGAATTTTTTTTATCATTTAATCAAACTATTATATTTTTAGATTCTTTTCATCGAGACGAGTCGGAAAAATAAAAAATATGGACCAAAATATGAAAAAAGTTCAAAAAAATAAAAATAAACTAAAATAAGTCAATAAGTCAAATTTATGTTGCGTATTTTTGTCTTCAGTGAATTTTTTCCATCCTTAGCTTATTTTTGTCTTTTTTGAATTTTTTCCATATTTTGGTCAAGAATTTTTATTTTTAAAGTTCATAACATCGAGAAGATTTGAAATTTTTTAAAAATTTAGTCAAAAAATGAAAAAATTCAAAAAAGACAAAAATAAGTAAAATAAACAATATTTAATCCAAACATGGCATAGATAGCATCAATCTTTGTCTCGTCTCGACCTGTATGATTAAGATTCTTTATCATAATCTACTTCTACTTTGCTCCAAAATTTTTTGAAATATTTTTTTAATTCTGAAATTTTAGAAATTTTGGTAGAGTTTATCTGTTTTTTCAGATTATCCCAATATAATCAATAACATGTATAACACGATATTTTCTCAGCAATAATTTAAACCGTTCAACGACATCCATAAAAACGTCAAGTCACATTCCATCTTCCAATTAAATCACAAACTAAATTGAAATTAAATCATACAATTATAAATCCAACAATACCTCACATGCATATAAAATATGATAAATAACCTTATGGTCTTACAATCCAAAACTAATAAACAAGACTAGAATTTCCTCATCCTTACTCTACTCATGAAATATCATGATATATTTGGCATATTCTGCATCTTCAATGCCGTCAAAATTTTTAAACTGTCTCTATGTTAATCGATCTTTACCTGAAATATGTTAAACCACGGACTGAGTCCAAAAGTAGGATAAAGACTAAAAAATGAACAATGTAATATATGTGATGTGAGTATATGGGTGTTAACAAAACCATATTTACCATAATATTTTCAAAACAATTTTTTATTTCCCACACACTTGATTTTTAAATAAAATCAATTTTCCATTCCGCCCATATTACAGTTTAACAATTTATACCATTACTTAAATTTTCTTTTAGTTTCATTCGCTTCATTCCTCTATTGATTTCACGTTTCTTATTTATCAAATTTTCTTTAATTCATGTATATATGAATTTCCCAACATAAGATTTTTTCGTTTTATACTTGTCATTCTCTTTTTACTATTCACATCTCATATACCTTTTTATAAATATATTCTCTTAAACAATACGCCATGCAGACTAATTACACGATACGCCATATAGGCTAGATATACGTTACACATGCTAGTTACATAATACACCGCACATGCTAGATATATACTACACAGGTTACAATGTCTCATACATGGTAGATATATGTCACACATGCTATAATATCCTACACATGGTAGATATAAGATATATGTCATACAGACTACAATATATCATACAAGATAGATATATGCCACACATGGTACAATGTACAAATTATACAAATACGTACACGTTTTGTACACACAGCACACATGTATATAATGAATATTTAAGTAATGAAATCACTCGGGTTAATCACACCCGTTTCATTCCAATACATTTTACTCATTTTTATTTATCTTTTATCCATTTACACAATACACTTTAATCCATATAAGTTATTTCATTCTATCAGGTTATCAATTCACAATTCACAATTCACCGTTTAACCATAATTTGTTCTCATTCATGTGATCTCATTATCATATTCTTGATAAGTCCATATCATTCATTAGTTCAATCGTGATTCCATTGATACTTAGCTCATCATTGTATACATCATTTAGTTTGATTTATTAAATCAAAATTCAAATTTACATACACTCTCTTAATATTTCATATCATTCAACTTCATTGGTTCATATTTAATCACAAGTCATAATTTTCTTATTACTTAATTAGCTCTTTTAATTTAAATCCATTATTTTATTTCCCTTTTCATATCGTCGCAAGTTCTGATTCTCATCAACACTTTATTTATTTTACTAAAGGTTATCTTTTAGGAGATATTTGGTTCAACCATTTCCCTTGCTTCATAACTTTGTGAACAAATCTTGAACCATCTAATGTTCCAATTTTTCTCGATCAAGAATAATCTACCTAAGTTTACTTGTCACAAATATTCCAGTTAACTTAAAAACATCATACCATGAATCATTTCACACAAAAAGCCAATCTCAAGAAACTAATTTT
>JAULLG010000001.1:1287239-1297679 GCA_035668355.1 Sarracenia leucophylla
TGATGGACACGATGGACGGGCATTTACCCTTAAGGTGCTTCATTAACTCAGTTCTCTCTCTCTCTCTCTCTCTCTCTTGCTCTCTCCTTCCCTCTTTGAATGTAATGCAGAATGTGGTATCTTGCTTTTAAAACTTATTTGACCCAGGATTTCTGAACTTTAGGGCCTACTTTTTTACTTTCTTTATTCAGGCGGAGACATCAGAGGACTTGTATGAGTGGAAAACTGCCCTAGAGCATGCTCTTGCACAAGCCCCGAGTGCTGTGCTTGTGATGGGACACAATGGCATTTTCCATAATGATGCTAATGATACAGTCGAAAGCTCTTTCCATCAATGTTTGTACAGCATTATCATTGCATTTCGTTTTCTTTTTGTTCGTTTCTTTAATTGTTCACGTATATGATAGTTTATCCTATTATGTCAAATATTTTTATGCAAAAGAGAGCCTCATTTCATACTTTCTTTTCATCTCAAATATTTAAATCAGGGAGAGATAAGCGTCCTACTAAGTCAATGGTGGTTGGGCGACCAATTTTGCTAGCACTAGAAGATATAGATGGAGGCCCATCCTTCCTTGAGAAAGCTCTTCGATTTCTTGAGAAATATGGTAAGTTCATTTCACTTGTGATATGAAATTCTTTGTTATAGAACATCATTTTCACCTGCAAGTTTTTTGTCAATCCAGGTGTGTTAATTGCAGCCTACACTTCAACATTCTCCAGTTGTTTATTTTCCTCTTTTTTTATTTGATTTGTTTTGCAATGTCATAAATATGAGGTTTTGCATGATTGCCGAAACATTGAGGAGTTGGGGTTCCAATATGGTTTCATCTCACTGTTTCTTGTCTTTCCATCAGGAATTAGAGTAGAAGGAATTTTGAGACAGTCTGCTGATGTCGAGGAGGTAGACCGGAGAATTCAAGAATATGAACAAGGTTGTTTTTGCTTCTCAAGCTAAAAAATTTATTTTCTATATATAAGATATCTTTTTTTCCTCTGCAAGGTCCCATAAACCCTATTTCTTTCCTCTCTATGCCATAGTGGATGAGAGCCTGAGTATAGTTACTTTTCCTTTACAGTTCACTTTTTCTTTTCCTTTTTTGTTTGGTATCTCTAAGGCTACATTTAGTACATAGGAATATATTAATGTGGGAATGAAATGCAAGGTGTAATGGAATGGAATGTTTATTTTCATTTTGTTGTTTGGTTGCCAACTTGAAATGGCGTGGAAATGGAATGACCATTCCAGCTCCCATATTTGGTATGTTAAGCTAATTGAAACGAATGAAATTCTTTTTACAAACTATTATCACTTCCCAAATATAGATATAAAAATAACTAAAATTTACAAAATATTAAATAAATTATACATTATAAATCTCATAACATCCAATTATTAAAAAAATTGACTAATGCCAAAAGTAAGTCAAATGTCATTAAAAATCATTATCCAAAAATCTCCTAATAATATCCACAACCTTAGTCTCTACTTCAGAACAAGTTAAAACTAGCAAATCAAATAACAATCTAGAAATATAATTGCTTCCACCCATGCTTCATTTTCCTGAGTCATCAATTGTGATTTTTTTTTTTTAGTTAAATCACTATCACAACCAATTCTAAATGTTTCTGCATGTCGCTCAACCACATTTAGGCATTCAAGTTGCGTCAACTCTTTATTAAGTAGAAGCTTCAAGTCATTAATTGCTGCATCGTCAATTGCCTGACTAAGTCGGTTAAATATTTGTGCTAAAAACAATTATTGACTTCCCCAACACTTGATACTGTAATATCCTAACCTCGGATATTAATTTAAACATATTAATACAAACTAAGAATACTGGAAATCTATTTACAATTTAAAGTAAACCCTTTGTTTTCACATAAAAGTCTTTGTTCTTAAAATCAGTTAAGGACTTGTGGTAAACCACGTTTATAGGAACCAAGGTGTATTAAAAACCATATTTTTAAAGTGTTAAAGGATACCTAAATCGAACCTCAAATCCCAAGTTTTTAGAAATTTTTTGCAAGGATTTGTTTGTTTTAGGCATGAAAGCTTTATTTGTCTCTAAAATTCAAGTAAGAAAACTTTGTATAAAATCTTGTCAAAAGTCCTAAACCATTCTCCTAGCCATAAAATTCCATAATTAAACTTAACAAACAAAGTAAAGAGTTTACATGAAAAGTAAACTAAGCAAACCATAAACGAACTCAAAGTAACCCAACCATGTCCAACATCCTCACTATGCAAGCAACATATGTACTTGGCCTTAGGGCCTTACAAATTGACTTCCCAATATGAAACCAAACTGTAAACAAGTTTAATTACATTCATCCAAAATTAAGTAGAAAAGAATGTAACTACAAAATAAACCAAAGCTCTCCCGTATCAATCCGGAGATTGGGAGAAATATGCATCTGTCTATCAATCCATAATTGCCTTCCTGCTTTCACTTGAAAGTTATTAAACAACATGAACCGTGGCTCGTAGGATATATGACAATAAATTAGTAAAAGCATGATATATAAGAATGGTTATGCAACATTTAAATATATATAATGTTTTTCCGGAAACACTACCATTTTTCTCATAAAAACCAACGTTTGCATAACCGGTTTTATAATTCACCCAAAACAATGTTACATTCCAAACCTCACACCATCCAACCATCACACTCCCACACACACACCCCAACATCCACACACTACACTACAAGCTTTCATTTACGGTGGCTAATCGAAGGGTGGGCTGCCCCCTACAAGTCGACGTGTCTAGCTCTCAACTTACGGTCACTAACCAATGGGTGGGGCGCCCCGTGTAACTTAAATGAGTAGCTCACATTTACGATCGCCAACCGAGGGTTGGGCTGTCCAGTATAACCCAAATGTGTAGCTCACCTTTACGGTCGCAAACCGAAGGGTGGGCCACCATGAATAAGTCAATGTAAAACGCTCGCCTTTACGGTTGCTAACCGAAGGGTGGGCCGCTCCGAATAATTCAACAACCACCACAACACCCACAATCATACAACCACCACAACACCCATAAACCACCATATCACATGCAAACCACCACCACAACACCCACGAACCACCACAACACACACCAACCTCCACTTCCATAACAACATGGGCCAATCAACAAGATAGACCTAAAAATTTCAATTTTGTTATCAAACCCATAACACATGACATCCATATTACTATCGATTTACATTACAACAAGACCCAATTTCATATAATCAAATTCAATTTCGTGGTTTAAGGCCAAAAATCCCTATTTTTTTTCAAAATTCATGATTTTATCCAATTTCAAACCCTAGAATATGATATTTGGAACCAAAGCATTTAACCACAAATTGAAAAGATAGAAATGCCGAACATAGATGGTATTCAACTAATCAAAGCTCAAAATACCAAACATGGATCTAACAAGTTAGGGTTTGACAAAAAACTCAATTTTCATGTATTTTCATACAAATTTGAAAACATACAACCTATATCTATTCAATATTCAAAGATTATCAAATATCCTATGTCCTATCTTTTGGAAGTTGTAGCAACACGGAACAAGTCCAAGTAAGCTCCTAGAACCAAATATACCTTAAGAACGAAAATCCACCGGTGAAAACGTAGAGAGGAGAGAGAGGTGAGTAAGAATCCAAAGTCCAAACTTTGATCTAAGCCTCTAATAATGCTCCAAAAGCAGGCCAAACAATCTTTTCTCAAGTCCTAGAAATCCCCCCAGCTAGAGAAAACGTTTAAAGAGAGAGAGAGAAATGAGATGTGCCAAAAAATTGTCCAAAACCCGAACTTAACATCCTTGCTGCCAGTGGACCGCTCGAGCAGTCCCACAAGGCAAAGGGAGTCCGCTTGAGCTGTCTCCCATGGGTGAGAAGCGTTGGTAATTTTGAAAAGCGGGACCCGTTTATGATCCAAACGCCATCAAACTCAACCCGAGATCCCGAAATAATAAACCGGAGGTTTTACCTTTCACAAACATCATGGGACCTCGAATTAAGATCAAATTTTAATTTGTTTTAAGCTTTTAACCGATTTTTACTAAACTTTCAAAACTTAGTAAATCAACTTTGAATTAAAATTGAAATTAAAATGAGTTATGACATTACAACCTCCCTCACTTGGGAGATTTCTTCCATGAAATCAACGTATCTCAGGAAGAGAAAAACTCCGGATATCTCTCGTGAACATGCGACTTCTCCTCCCACATGGCTTCCTCCTCACCATGGTGTAGCCAAAGCACTTTGACATAGAATAAGGTTTTTCCTCTCAAGACTTGCTCCCTAGTGTCAAGTATCTTCACTCAAGAAGAGAATAACTCCGGATATTTCTCATGAACATGCGACTTCTGCTCCCACATGGCTTCCTCCTCACCATGGTGTAGCCAAAGCACTTTGACATAAAATAAGGTTTTTCCTCTCAAGACTTGCTCCCTAGTGTCAAGTATCTTCACTGGTCTTTCTTCGTAGGTAACGCCGTCTTCCACTCTCAGTTATGCTCAATCAAACATGTGAAGGATCCGGTTTGTACTTCCAAAGCATAGAAATATGAAAGACGTCGCGCAAAGAAGATAACTGTGGGGGTAAAGCAATACGATATGTCGTTACTCCAATTCTCTCCTTGATCACGAATGGTTTAATGAAACGTGGTGATAACTTTCCACTTTTACCGAACATCATAAAACCCTTCCGTAGAGAAACTCGTAGAAATACATGGTCTCCCACCTTGAACTTTGACGGTTGTCTCTTTCACTAACTCTGGATGGTCACTATCTTCTCTGTTGTCTCTTTCACTAACTCCGGTCCTGACAAGGCCGACTCTCCCACGTCAGCTCAGCATACTGATGATCTACAAGGTCTGTTGTATTATGCCTCAAAAGGTGCCATCTAAATACTCGATTGGTAGCTTTTGTTTTAGGCAAACTCTACCAAAGGTAGATGATCCTCCCACGATTCTTGAAAATCAAGTACGCATGCCCTCAATATATCCTCTAGGATCTGAATGGTATGCTTGGGCTGTCCGTCTGTCTGAGGATGAAAAGCTGTATTAAACAGAAGATCGGTTTCTATGGCTGCTTGGAAACTCCTCCAGAAACATGAGGCATAATGTGGATCCCAGTCAGGCATGATGGAAACGGGTACCCCATGTAAGCGGACAATCTCTCTAATATTTAGTTGGCCTAATCTGTCCATAGAGTTGGTAAGACGAATCGATAAGAAGTGTGCGGATTTGATCAGTCTATCAACCACAACCCACATAATATCATGCCCTCTCGACGACTTCGGTAACCCGGTCACAAAGTCCATTGTCACATGCTTCCACTTTTATTCTGTCACGGGTAGGGACTGAAGCAAGCCCGCTGGCCTCTGGTGCTTCGCTTTCACCTGTTATCAAGTGAGGCATCGTGATACAAACAACACTATGTGGTTCTTCATCTCCTTCCACCAAAACTGTTTGCGTAGGTCATGATACATCTTGGTGCCACCCAGGTGCATCGCTAAACGTGAATGATGAAACTCTCATAGTACATTGTCACGGCACGCCTCTGGTACAAAGATCCTCCGAGCAAATCTCAAGCTCTGGTCATCTTGTATGGTCTACTCCTTGGCGCTCTTGCCACTAGATATCTGGTCTCGGTACATATAACTTTCGACATCCTCTAAATGAGCCTCTATCACGAGCACAAGAAGGGTAGGTTGAGAAACTATTGTGAATAACGTTGCATGATCTCTCCCAGCATGTTCCAATCTCCGATGGCTATATGAACAAGAGAACTCAAAGACTTCTGGGTAAGAGCGTCGGCCACGACATTGGCTTTTCCTAGATGGTACTGAAGATCGAAGTCATAGTCGCCCAAAAACTCCAACGATCTCCTCTGTTGCATATTTAGGTCCTTCTGTCAGAAGAGGTACTTCAAGCTCTTATGTGATCTGAGAACACTTTAATGCGTTCCCCGTAAAGATAGTGCCTCCACGTCTTCAAGGTGAATATCACAGCTACAAGCTCCAGATGATGCTTCGGATAGTTCTGTTCATGAATCTTTAGCTGTCGAGATTCATAGGGAAGTCCATTGCCTTGTTGCATTAGCACGCAATCTAGACCCTCATGAGAAGCATCACAGTATACCTCATAACCAAGGCCTCACTCCGGTATTACTAGCACGAGTGCATAAGTAAGTCGCTTCTACAGCTTCTGGAAAGCCAGCTCGCAGTCATCACCTAAAACAAACTTGACACCCTTACGAGTAAGGCGTGTCAACGGCGCTGCAAGTCTGGAAAAGTCTCTCACAAACCGATAGTAGTAACCTGCAAGCCTTAAGAAACTCATGATCTCAAAAACAGTCTTCGGCCGTTCCCAACTCATAACTGCCTCAATCTTCGATGAATCAACCGTTACACCATCATCTGATACGACATGCCCCAATAAACTTGACTTCGGAAAGCCAAAATTCACACTTGTCATACTTAACATACAGTCGATGATCCCGCAACAACTGTAAAGCAATACGTAGGTGCTCCTCGTGTTCCTCGTGCTCCTCCTCTGATGGTGAATAAATGAGAATGTCGTCCTCAAACACCACGACAAACTGATCAACGTACTAGCGAAAGACGCGATTCATGAGATCCATGAATGTAGTTGGTGCGTTCGTCAAACCAAAAGATATGACTAAAAACTCATAATGCTCATAACAGGTACGGAAAGATGTCTTCGCAGTGTCCTCCTCCTTGACTCGCATCTGATGATAACCCAACCTTAAATCGATCCTTGAGAAGCAAGATTATCCTTTCAGCCGATCAAATAAGTTGTCAATGCGTAGCATGAGATACTTGTTCTTCATAGTTACTTGATTCAGCTTACAATAATTGATGCATAAACGTAAAGATCCATTATTCTTCTTTGCAAATAGAGCAGGTGCTCCCTACGGTGATACGCTCGGTCAGATAAAACCCTTGTCCAATAACTCCTGAATCTGGACCTTTAACTCAATAAGCTTTGCGAGTGTAAAACGATAAAAAGGCATAGAGATGGGGGAAGTCCTCGAAGGAAGATCATTACTGAACTCTACTTCTTGTCGAGACGGAAGCTCAAACAAATCCTGAGCAAAAACGTTATGAAAGTCGCAAACAATAGGAGGAAGATCATGAAAAGAAAATTTGTTTCCATCAATCAAGAGAGCTGAAAAGAGAGAATTAAGACATCGATCGCACTGTGAAGGATAAGAAGGAACTGAACCGTTGTCTCAGTTGCCCACAAAGAAGAAAGATTTTCCCTCAGGAGGATAAATAGAAGCTCGTTGGCGATCACAATCTATACGTGCACGGTATGTGGTCAACCAATCCATCCTGAGGATGACATCGAAGAAATCCATGTCGAGCACGATGAAATCAAATGACAAACGGTGATGGGTTATCTCTAACTCGCACGATCTACATACTCATCTCAACGCGACGGTCTCTCCCACCAGTGTATCAACATATAAGGTACGATCCAACGCCTCTACCTCTAGCCCCAAGGATGATACAAATGTAGATGAGATGAAAGAGTGCGATGCTCCAGTGTCAATAAAGATTTATGCGCATGATTCGTACACTTTAAAGGAACCTCAAATGATAGAAGGTCCGGTGGTAGTATTTGGTATAGTAGGTGCTGTAGCAGGATTTGGGTCCATAAGCACATATGCTGGTCCCTCATTCCCTCTAGCACGTGGTTTCACTGACTGTGTCGATGTAGCTCCTCCCTTGGTCCTGGATGACTTCATAGTCGAATGTTACTGGGGTGGAGTATGACCTTGTTGACCCTGAGACGACTGACCCTGTGGTGCACTATATGTGCCCTGTGTAGTCCCTCTCTGCTGACAGTCTCGTTGCACATTCCCTGGTTGCCCACACTGAAAGCATGTGATAGAAGTCTTCGTCGCTAGATTTTGAGGGCAATCGCTAGCCCGATGTCTTGGTTGCTTGCAAGTGAAACAAAGTCCACTCCTTCGACCAGTATGTCCAGTAGATGCAGTAGAAGGAGTCGGCGCCGAAGTGATCGTGTAGAAAATGAACGATTGCCCCAAAACTTCCTCTTCTTTAACTGCTACTCCGATGACTATGCAGTGCCATTACTAACTGGTGGTCGTCCATCCGCACCATTGCGTGTTTCCGCCAACCTGTTCTCCATAGTATTCGTCGTCTCAACCAAATCTGAAAAGACCCATAGTCTCAATGCCATGACCTTGTTCCTGATCACGGGGCAAAGACCTCTCTCAAAACGCTTAGCTCTAAGCTCATCCATAGAAACCATCTTAGTGGCAAACTTTGACAAACTAGTAAATTTGGCCTCATACTGAATCACATAAAGAGATCCTTGAGTAAGAGCTAGAAACTACTCACGGTAGACGTCCTTAGACGATTCCGGAAAATATTTCTCCAAGAAGATCTTGAAGAAAGCTGCCAATGTGCTATCAACTGTGGTTTTAGCAAATTCCCACTACTCACCCGCATCGCCCCTCAACTAGAAAGTAGCCAAGTCCAACCTTAACTCGTCGTCTGTAATTCTTAAAGTGTCTAGAATCCTCCTCGTCATCTTTAGCCATGTGATTGCGGCCTTAGGATCAGGCTCGCCACTAAAAAAGGGTGGATCTAGATGTTGGAAGTCTCGCACAGCCATAGAGGCTCTTGGCTCGGGGGCTTGAGCATCTCCCCTTGCTGCTTCCGCAAGCCCTAGCGTCGTGTTAAGCATCCCTTGGAAGATGCTAAGACCATCTACTTGTTCTTGTGGGGCAGTAGCATCCCCGGTTTCCAGTGCCTCATCTCTAGTACGACCTCGACCGTGGCCCGGACCACGTCCCCTTCCCCTTCCCCGATTCATGATAAAGCTACAAAAAGGAAAGATGAGAAGAGAGGTCAACACGGTTTACAACAATCCTACCTCAAAGGTAAGACAACTCACTTCCCAAGAATCAACCCAACCAAATAAGCATGCCAACACCTTGGCACATAAGCATGCCAACACCTTATCACATACCGAGGAGGATAATTAGAGTAATACCTCAATTCGAACAATTCGTTTGGTTTTCTTATTAGAATGAATGTTGGCCAAACACATTCCTACTTAGATTCCCAAATTAGTTAATCGGATGCTAAAAGCAAGAAGCATCATCCTCAAAGTCCTACCTCCATACCCAAGTAATAAACATAATATGCAAATGTCAATACACATCGCAAGTTAATACACAAGCATACTCAAAACATGTATGCAACACAGAAGTCAACCCTCTCAGTATGGATCAACCCTTTCCACCGTTCTAAGGTATTCGGACCTAACACTCTGATACCAATATGTAACATCCTAACCTTGGCTATTAATTTAAACATATTAATACAAACTAAAAATATCGGAAATCCACTTACAATTTAAAGAAAAATCCTTTGTTTTCAAAGAAAAGTCTTTGTTCTTAAAATAAGTTAAGGACTTGTGGTAAACTACTTTTATAGGAACCGAGGTGGACTAAAAACATTTTTTTTTTTAAAGTGTTAAAGGATACTTAAATCAAATCCTAAAACTCAAATTTGTAGAAAATTTTTACAAGGGTTGGCTTGTTTTAGGCATGAAAGCTTCATTTGGTCCCTAACATTCAAACAAGAAAACTATGTATAAAATCTTGTCAAAAGTCCTAAACCATTCTTCAAACCATGGAATTCCATAATTAAACTTAATAAACAAAGTAAACAGTCTACATGAAAAGTAAACTAAGCAAACCATAAATAAATCTAAAGTAACCCAACTATGTCCAACATCTTCACCATGCAAGCAACATATGTACTTGGCCTTAGGGCTTTACAAATTGACTTCCCAATGTGAAACCAAAGTATAAACAAGTTTAATTTCATTCATCCAAAATTAAGTACAAAAGAATGTGACTACAAAATAAATCAAAGCACTCCCAAATCAATCAGGAGATTGGGAGAAACATGCATCCGTCTATCAATCCATCACCGTCTTCCCGCTATCACCTGAAAGTTGTTACAAAACAACATGAGCCATAGCTTGTAGGATATATGACAATAAATGAGTGAAAGCATGATATGTGAGGATGATTATGCAACATTTAAATACATATAAAGTTTTCCCAGAAACACCATCATTTTTCTCATAAAAACCAACGTTTGCACAACGTTTGCACACCATCATTTTTCTCATAAAGTTTTCCTCCTTGGTTTGTTTGGAAGGATGCTTTGTTTGTCGTTATGTATGTCCAAATGTCCAAATTTTGAATGTACATGGATCTCAAATTGAGCTGATATGTCATTTGTTAATAGGCAAGAACGAATTTTGTTCCAATGAAGATGCTCATGTTGTTGGTGACTGTGTTAAGGTACTTGTTGGTTCTTGATGTGACTATTGCCTATCGAATTTTTTCTTTTCTTTGAT
>JAULLG010000001.1:2160871-2176630 GCA_035668355.1 Sarracenia leucophylla
TACATTGGCGCTCAATTGCTATTTGAGTGCGCCGCAGGTGCAATAACACGCACGAGCGCTATTCGAGCGCAATTAAAGATTGAAAGGCTTTATCTGTCACGTCAATGAAAATCATTAGGGTTTTACCGCTGAGCTCGATCGCTCTTCGGGCACACCACTGGCACTTGGAAAGCACTACTCTCGGTAACAAGAATATCAGACATAAGGCAGGACCGCTCGAGCTCTCTTATGGCTCTCTTCGGGCGCCTCAATATCTTAACTCTCTTCAAGAAAGAAGTAAGACATTTAATTAGGGGCGCTCGAGATCTTTACGGGCTTTCTTCGGGCACTCCAATGTCTCAACGCTCGGCTCATCGAGAAAGGAATAAATTCATATATGTCGCTCGATGCCGCTTCAAGTGTTTTACGAATGCTCGAAGGCGCTGCAATGGGTTTGAGCCCCTTCACATGCCAAAGCCTAGAATCCATGGTAAGTCATGAATTCTCTAAGCCAATATGAACACAACCTACCCTATATGATATATGATATGAATGCATATGGGTGCATATATGTGAGTGCCATATACCTGTAAGGATCAGAGTGGGCTTGTTGAATGAGAGCAGGATGGAAGACCTAAACACAAACACCCGAAACCCAAAATAGCAGGTACAGACACAATGGTTTTGTTTTACTCAACCCGGGAATAGTCAATAGACTAATAATATCCCATTTTTGGCATTTTCAGGGCAAAACCATATAAACAAAAATAAAGCTTATATATGAAAAAAGATACAAAGAGAATATATTACATTTAAACTCAAAGTCCTAGACTAATTTGTAAAGCATTGTATAAACAGTAAGTACCTGCTCACTGCACATGAAACTCAAAAACCAATGTGAAACATATATTTTTTTGGGTAATTAATTGTAACTTAAAAAAAGATAATTTTAAAAATACAAGGGGCATACCCCAGGCCTTACAATCCGAAAGATACCCCACTACGACCATCTACAAACCTAACAATGCTAAAGTTCCAAAGAACACAAAAGTCACACATAACACAATTCTCAATCAAAGCCAAACAAGTGGCTAATCAACAACTCTAAGTATAGAACAACATATCATCACAACGAGCTAGTGCCCAGCTTGCCTGAACCTTCAACTACTTGGAGGAACAACGAGGCTTGGGAGGCTGGGCTTCGAGGTGGCACAGAGCAGCATGCTAGATCAACGGAGGGGGCAGAACGGCTAGGCTAGGCACCGGGATGGTCTGAGGCACAACTGCGGTGCTGAAAAGCCGGTCTTGCTGAGCGATGGGGCTGAGCAACATTCGGAACAACAACTGGATCACGTGACTTAGTCTGAAAAATGCCCTGTCTGGGGATCTTGCCAATAGGCTGACCAATGCTTGAAACCCGAGTCCTAGACTGTAACTTGGGACCTTGCACCATGGGTTGCTTACTCCGTCTCTTTTCCTTGTTAACACTTCTTCTTTTTCTCACTCTAATCCATTCAGCAGAATCTGAAGAATCTACTTCACTTTCCATCTCTATACCTTCTCGAGTTCTTTCACTTTCCATCTCTAACATTCCTTCTTTGTTCTGTTTGTTGTCTTTACAATTCGAAGTTGCATGTCTAAAAGCATTGCAACGATCACACAAAGGTGGGAGCCATTGATACTCAACCGGCACTTCAATTTCTTCACATTCACACCTCACGAAAACAGAGTGAATCAATGGCTTAGACGTATCAATTTCTATACAAAGCCTAGCAAAGGATATACGCTGCTTTGTATCCGTTGCCTTGTCCATAAATAACGGAATCCCAATAGCACTTGCAATTCTACTAAGACAAGAGACATTCTAAAACTCCAGTGGCAAGTCAAAAAACTTAACCCATATAGGAATTTTAGACATAGCATCCTTGGCCAATTTAAGACGTTTACACCATTTACGCAAGATCAAGAGCTTACCAGAGAAATGTCATGGCCCCTTTTCAAGAAAACTATCCATATGCTGCATACTTTTAAACTTACAAAAGATAAAACCACTATCATTACCACTGCCCTCCCCTCTTCACCATATGAGCTTGAAGAAGATTTTTTGAGAACAAATCATTTTCATAGACGGTGCCAAATGATGGTGTTCGATCCTCGTATAGCCAAAAATTTCATTCGGATAACCTATAAAATAGGGAGTTAATCTTGGATGATACCGATGTGGTGTCGATCAATGAAACTTCGATAATCAAGTTAAATTCATCATCTAGAAATTATGAAGAAATTAGGATTTTTAGAGTGGGGGAGGGGAGAGCAGGGGCTCCCTGTTTACATTGAATCTTTATGTTTTTATATAATGATTGATGGTATGCTATTTTAATTTGTGATGAACCCCATAAGATTTGTCTCGCTATCTGTCTAATTAATAAAAAGGTGCCTAATAAAAATACTTACTCGTCACGTTGCTAAAACCATTTACTTCGAATAACAAATAAAATAAGATAATTTTTTTATTTAAGTATCCAATTTAAAAAAAAAATTAACTTAAAATCTAATTTATCAAATAATTTATTTTAAATTAAATTAAACTAATCTAACTAAAAATACAAAAAAAAAAAATTTATAAGCTAATTGATAGTGGCGGCATGAAGTTAAGAGCCTGATTAGAAACTATCTTAAAAGCTAGTTTATTTTTATATTTTTAATAAAAAAAAGTTGAATTATGTTTTAAGTAGGTTGTTTAGTGATTTAATTTTTAAATTAGTTTTTTTAAATTGATTGTTAGGATAAAAAATTAGTTTTTTTCTTTTTATTTAAAATATACAATTTTGTCCTTATATTTATTTCATATTAATAATTGTATAATGTCAGTAATAATAGAAATAAATTATGAATAATATGTATTATTATATTTTAAAAATAACAAAAGTTTAAAAAAATATTTTAAAAATTCATATTTTGATATTTGACATTTTGATAAGTTGTTTACCGAAAACTTTTAAAAATAAAGATAGGTCCGCCATATTTTGGTTCAAATTAAAGGCGGTGACTCTTCTCTTCTGCATATCATTCGCTCTTCTGCATATCATTCCCGCCTCTCTCTCTCTCTCTCTCTCTCCGCCAAAAGAACCAAATTTCACTATCATTGTAAAATCTGGCCCCGTTTCACTGTAATACTAATTGGCTTTGACATGGTATGTAAAATATTCGGTTGATCAATTCATACATATTTGAACATATATGTCTCTTGATCTTTATATCATATGTGCATCGATTGATTTTACCCTATTTGTTCAATTTCAGTCGAATTAAGTTGTTTCCGAATGAAATCCGCCTGTAGTTATGGTTTGTTTCCAACAAAATTAAGTTAGAACTAAATCTAATTGGACTCTTTTCAATTAATTAGCTATAAAATTATCTTAGTTTTGGTATTGGTTACGCAGTTTAGGGTTTGGATATAATATAAGAAACTCAAATGGAAGTTATTTGTACTATGATATTGATGCACGGCTGTTTTTGTATATGTGGTTTACAAGGTACCAGTCTAACCAGAGATTTGTCTTCCGTGCTAATTTTGTTTGTTGTTGGGATTGCAAATTGAACAGCAAGATGTAAGCTTTTGGGAAGTTGAGGTTTTTTTATACGTACTATGTTTGAATCTTGGATTTATTGAGGAAAAGGAAAATAGAACAGAAATAGAATTTTTTTCCTTACTCATTTTGTTGAGTAGTTGAAAAATATGGATTTGCTTTTGAAAAGTTTATGTTAATTTTCTTGTTACTTGCACAACCCAATGAAAAAGGAGAGAAAAAATTAGGTTTCTAGTTTGTTTTTGTTTCCTATATTTTCCGTCAACAAATCCAAGATCCAAACAATGTGACAGTGTGCTAGTTGAGAAAGACCAGGGAGTCTTTGAAACAATGAAATGTTGAATTGCCAATTCCTCTCTTGTCATTACTTCTATCATCAGTTAAGTGATCTAGTTCCTGAACTCTCAGCTTAACTGAATTTTGCGAGGCCAACATAAGCCCTTTGGACCTGAGCCCTGGTATTTACACTAGAGTCAAGGCATGGCCTCCTTATGAGTCATGGCCTGTAATCAGGGTCCTTTTAGATGTGATAAATGATGCTTCACAGACTGGGCCAAAATTGCTGCCACAAGTGCATGGTTACATCCTTTAACTACTGTTATTTTCATTTCACAACAAAGTAATGGATACTGAACAATGTTGAAACAACATGGAGTGTGTACTGATGTTGGTTGTCACTTGAAATATGTGGGTTGTTTGTAAAAGATCTAATAAGAAGACGAAGATAAACATTCAAGCAGCTTCACTTGGTGACTTTGAAAAATGCAAGAAAAACAAAATAAGGTTTTTTCAATAATATTGTACAAAAGAGATTGGTAGACTCTAATGAAGATATGATCTTAAGGGATGGCAAGGGAAGTCAACTGTTTGCTGAACAAATTTTAATGGAAAGATCAACTTAGATGGATATTTTGCTCTTGTACATAGGGAAAAGAGAACTTTGTTCAACACTGGCATAGGCTAAACTGTTGATTCGTAGCTATGATGTTTGAATGTCAGGTGTTCTTCATTTGATAGTAGTTATGAACTGTGCTTGAAGGTACTCATAAAATAATTTGATTTCAACAAAAATCAATCATCATATGTCAGAATTCTCAATATAAATCGAACCTAATAGAAATTATCTTCCATTACCAACATTTATGTATTTTGGCTAGCAAAGAAATTGCAATATTATATTTCAATTTTATAACACAATTCAGTTAATGGCATGATAGTTCATAGAAAATGCTAGCAAATTAATTTCCACATTATTTTTTCCTCAATTTTCTTATCCATGTATACTTGCTCGATTAGTTGAGAAACGAAACAATATTCTAAACACGTCGTAAACTATTAAAAAAATAGCAATTTATCCTATAAGCATCAATTAAGTTACACTAATACAAAAAATATCAAAAATATCATTGTTGACAATAAATATTTACAAATTCAAATTATTTTTCTTTGATTGTAGAGTAGCTAAATGCATAAGCTTCCTTTTTCCAACCCTGTTTATTACTTTTAATTATTAGATGATTTTTGTAGTTTAAGTTGTATCTACATAAGAGACTCCAATTTAATAATTTTATTTAGCCTATGATATGGAAAATTTAGGGTTAAACTTTGATAGAGAGACAGAGTTTCTTTTCTTTGTAGAATTTAGGATTTCTTTTGGTTGGCTTGGCCTTTTATTTCTTCTATTTGTTTTTTCCTTTTCAATTGGTTGGTTCCAATCTTGTTGGTTGTCTTGCATTAGGACGTCTGTGACTTTTTTTTTTTTTTTTAATTTCTTAATTTTTTATTTGTAATGTTGCTTGCTATGTTTAGACTAGTAATGAGTGAGAACTGTGAATTTTATCTGATGTGTAAGGGTATTTTATTTTCATTTATTTTGTTCTATAAGTTAGTTTCTCCATTTTTTTGGTTGCTTAAACCTTGTTGTAGTAATCACCAAGATTATAATAAAGTATTTTCAGGGTTATGGGTGAGGCAAATTGAGTTGTTTGGCTTGCCTCAAATCATTGATTTGCAACTTCCAAAGATAATTTTGGGGAGTATCTGAAGCTTGGGATGCTGAAGATGTGAGAAAGATTATGAAATGATCGAATTGCCTTTACTTTGAACTGCATATGTTGATAGCACAAAACATACATGTAATACCCTTGCGGTTTACTAATAGTCGTATGCATTGTTTTCCGGATGTTGTGTTCTACTGGTTAGATTGTTCAATTTCTTTCTTAACCTTAATTTTGTCTAATATTCAGTTTTCTTCTAGATTCTTTAAGCCTTGTCTGTATTGGTATTGTGCATCAATTGAAATCCACATGAGACCCATATCTTGTTCTATTCCCAATAGAGGTCAGTCTTAACTAGAACTTCGCCTACAATTTTTTTTGGTTGCGTTGTTTTTGCTGGTCTTTTCCTATGTATTCACAGTGATTGTTTTTGAGAAACTATGTATTCAAAGTGACACTGACCCATGATAATATTACCACAAATGACAACAGAAGCTAGAAGCAGTTCATTATGTCATGTAAATAGATGATCTTAATCCCCAAACGCTTGGGTTGTATTACTGGTTTCTTTGGAGCAAAAGCAGAAATATCATGATATCCTTTTGATTTGCAGCAAAACTGAGCTGGTATGAAAACTACTAGACAGAGAAAGGGGAAGACAGTTGATGCTCCTAAAAGACGCAGCAGTGTAGGCTGCGCTGGAGTAAAGAAGTCTACAAACAGAACTGGTGGACGGCATCAGGCAACATCAGGTTAGGTTTCTGATTGGAAGTTCTACAAGCATATCGGTATCCGCTTAAAGTACATAGTTTTAGTTGTAATAAGTTGGATTGTAATCCAAAATAATTCATGTTTAGTGCATGTTATTATTTTTGTTTGTTTGAAACTGTTTTCAAAACAAAGCTCAATCATGAAAAAAAAAGAAGTGCTAAACATGTTTTTATTCCGAAAGCCCAATTCCACTTCAAACTCTTAGGGGGATTCCCCAAGATTTTTAGTTTTGATTTGTATTGACTACTGTGGCTGTTTTTCAATTCCATGTCACTTATTTCTCTGGTTCAAAAGGTAAAACCTGAAGATAAAGAATGGAAACAAAGAAACAAGGACTTTGTGTTCTTATTCTTTGTTTTTCTTACATATGCGAACCTTCTCTTTCTAGTGGGATGTAAATACATTTCAGTTGAAGATGATCCAGGCGTTTTTTCCTTTAGCGATGCACAAGTGGAGGTTCAACAGCTTCCAATGAAACATACGTTGTCTCAACAAATGACTAAAGCAATACTTAAACCTGAGGGTAGAATTGGACTTCATCTTTCTGAAAAGATTAAGTTGCAGCTTTTCCCAATAAACGAATGCACTAAAATAGGGTTGGAAAAAGTAAGCTTATGACATAGAAGCATTTATTAAGGAAAAATATTAAATTTGATACATCATGCAGTTGTAATTTTACTGAGATAATGTCTCCCTTCTTATAGGATGGCCATAATCCATATTTAGAACTCACTGTAAGGGCTCGGAAGAAGATATCATCTGTGCTTAAGCACCTGAATAGGAAATGGGGAAATTCAAGTGTTGCTATAGGGGATCCCATGCTTTTTCCATACAATATACAATTGGAGAATCTAAGTACATACAAGAGATGGACGTTAAATGACACTGGCATTCACACAGGCGATGTATATGAAGCTATAGAAAGTCCAGCCGTTTTTCGGTTAAGGTCTGAAGCTTTATCTCTTATGCTATTTTGACAGTCTTAGTTCAATTTTTGACTTCCATCTTACTTTCAAGGTATGGCTGGTTCTTGACTCTTGAGCCCAAAACGACTTCTAGATCTACCCACATAGGGGCTTGCTTTGAATATGGAGGATTTCAGAAAGGTTGCAGCGCAATTTCAGAACTTATGGATGACAAAAGGGAAAAGCTTCAAATGAAAAGTGAAGACTTCAATCCCATCAAAAGTAAAGCAGTCGATGCAGTTGTTACCAATAATACGTCTTTAGATGTACCAGTTGACTGTGGGGTAACTTTTCCCTTCTGTCCACCTGTCATTTGTCTATACGATAATTTTGAGAATGTTTTATGCATTCGAGTACTCGATCTTCAGTAAGACATTATTTCTGGAACACATGATTTCTTAAGTAGGCTCACATTGAGCATTTTATAGGCCCTTCTGAAGCTCGTGCATAATAATTTCTTGGAATGGGCTTATCCATTTTATTTATATTGGGGAAATACATTAAAAACTTGTTAGATTAATTAGGTGATTCAGAAACATTCACTCACGGTTGCTTTTGTACGCATCCTTCTGTTATATATTTTTGCACTACAAAAACATGGTTGTCAAAATCGCTATTCGGATCGTAGGATCGTACGATTCTACGACTCAATTTTGTGATTTTGATCCAAACCGTATAATGAATTGCATTTTGAGCCAGATTGTGGTAGGATCATTTGGGATTGTAGGTTCGGGATTATGATTGTAGGATCTGGAGTAAGATCATAAATTCTTTTTAACACTTCAATTCTATTTTTTTGTCTGTTACTTCCATATGCATCAATTTGTGAAATGTTTATGAAATGCATTCTGTTTTTCATGATAGGTTTAATTTAACTTTGTATAATTAAAACTTATTCTCACTAAATTGTCTAAAATTATTACTTTTTAATGATGTGAATAGGAGCTTACAATTTTACGATCCGATCTGGTAAGACCCAAAATGATCCTACGTAGGATCTCAATTTTGACAACCTTGTATAGAAAATACATTTTGCAACTGCTACCTGGTGTGGTGGCTGATGTTAGTTACCATTGGTGCTTTTATTCAAAGGCTCAGCTTCATAATGCTTCTACCTCATATTTTTACTTTTCTAAAACATATGACCATTTCCTTTTTGTTAGGATAATAAAGTGCCCGTTGGAAATGGTCTTGCACAATCAGTGGTGCCATGGGAACATAGTTTGTCCAACTTAAACATCGAAGGCCTTCTGTCTGATGTGTCCTTGCAGGGTAAGATCAGTATTTGCGGTCCAAAATCAGAAAGTAGCAAATTAAACTTGCAACCAATTCAATTGATCTCTTCTGAGATTAGCATTGGTGGCCTGCTGTCCGAAGCTTCTTTGCAAGGCAGGATCAACGATCATGTACTAAAATCAAATGGGGGCGAGTTAGGGTTGCAGCCAACTATGGATCAGGGCCTTGTACATTCATCAGTGCCGTGGGATGATAGTCTGATTACCTTAAGCATTGGAGGCCTGCTGTCTGAAGCATCTTTGCTGGGAAAGATTGCTAGTTGTGTTCCAAATTCAAAGGAAAGCAAATTAGGGTTACAGTCAACTCCATTGATCTCCGATTCCTTGGATGCTTTTATTGCTGGCCGATTAAACTCACAGCCTCAAGAATCAAAATCATTGGCACATGCCTCACACTCATCCATCTTGGATGCTGAAGAGACATGCCATGCGTTCCCTTTCCGAAAATTGTCTTCGCCAGGCAAAGATGCTATGTTTGTGGGTGGAAGTGCTATTCCTAGGGGCCACAACCATTATGATTTTTCGAAGTCATTCAATTTTTCTAACATTCCTGAGGTTAGCTTCGTCTTTCCTTTTGCTTCTAATTCTACTACCATTTGGGAATAGTTCTAGCACAAAACTTCTGGTTTGGCCCCCTCTGACCGCTATGATCATCAATGTGCAAATAGCATTTGACACGATTCATCTATCAATTAATCATACATGGTATTTGAATGGAACATGAGCGGCACAAGTCAGTTTCGCCATATCGGTTGAATTTTTCGGAATGAGTTTTTAGAAATTTTACAGACACTAGATCATGACATAAACTTGGAAAAGTTGAAGTTGAATATGCTAAAATGATAAAATTTCAACCGAGCTATGTTACTTGGGTATAGGTAGGGGTTAAGTGTTGGATACATTAAATTCGCATGTAAACCAAGTTTATATTGAGCATCTTGTGTCTTTATGGAAGTTATTTACTTAGACATATCGTAAACTAGGATTGCTAAGCATGGCTTCTGGTTCAATGTCACACTACACCCTTACCCAAGCATGGTTTTTGTTGGATACATATGTCACACCCTTACCCAAGTGTTACATGTTTAATATTGCTACATTACACAATTAAAAGAGACCTAAGAAGCACGAATACTTTTACAATGGTGGTGTGGCGTGTGCACACCCGTGTCAGACACGATACTCTCTTGACATTCTTTGCACATTACTAAATTTGTATTTAACATTTTTTAAATGTGTCTTAACTGGGAAATTAAGTTGATAATGCCATACACTCTTTCAAAACATGACGAACACTTCAATGGCATTTCTTGAACTATTCGAATATGTTTTATGTGATGAATTTCTTTTTTATAGTAACGATGTTTTGCATTCTTCATAGTACAAATTATGCACAAGAAATGATGTGTTTTTTTTAATTGCAATTAAATAAATTATTTAGATATTTGACATATAATAAATATAAAATTTTAATGTGTCCCAAGCATGTCGTGTCATGCATTTTTAGTAAATTGATGTATCGGTGTGTTTGTGTTGTATCCGTATCGTATCGCGTGTTTGTGCCCATACTACTTAGAAAGAGACCATGTTAGAAGGTGATCCAAGATGTTCCAATTTATGGGCCATTTTCATTTTTTTGAAGCGAGACAAATGTTTACAGTTTGGCGTAGCCTAATTTCTTGATCTATTTATCTTAAAATGTTGAACTTTGAAGATAATATTGTAAGGGGTCGTGATTTCATGTGGCTTGTCTTGTAAACTGTATGGGTGTTTAAGTTGCTTCATTTTTGTAGCTCAATGGCCAAGGTGAGCTTGCACAAGGTTCTCCTTTTCAGGAATCCAAGACAAGCCTGTCAACTCATTTAGGAGTGACTAATGATGAAAACAGCCTTGGGCTGGCCGGCATCAAATGGGTACTTGCCTATCTTATTAATCACCTTTTGAGTTGTTTTCTTGAAATTACCAAAATTTCCAACAGTGAAATAGATTATTATTTTTATTGTTATTTTATCTTGAATGGTTTGATGCAGACTGAATCTTTGGGACCATTTGATGTTGTCTTATCACCTCACGGCAAATGACAAGTGCAGACAGTGTTAGCATCAGTGAATTTGTTAGGTAGCAGCTTCCATGTGTTTGATTTCTGCCCTTTTGGAGGCAAAGGATCACATGTCCCAAAAATCATCTCTATATTCCAATGCATTAAATGTCATTGGATATGTTGTGCCTCGAGATTCTCACATGATCTAATGATGTTAATGTATTGGGACAGAGAGACATCATTTCCATGATAGAGAATTCCTACTCCTTTTGGAGACTGAAAGATTCCTCCAGTTGAGGGCAGAAAATGCAAGAAACTAGTGAACAAACAAATAAATAAGCTCAAATTTAATGCAGCTTGAAAGCAATTGCTAATGCGTAAAAAAGACTATTCTGTCTAGCATTTTGATTTGCAAACTGCTTGTGCTTGGAGGAGAAGTTTGGTAGGTAGGTTGCATCTGGAAGCAACGCAATTAACTTTTGATGGCCTTTTTTTTTCTGAATTTTTTTTGACTGGTTGCTGTTTGATTGTTTTGTCATTGCTATGAAAATGTGAAATATATAGATTTGCAACTGCTATATGCTGAAGACAATTTTTCTAATGGAACAACTGTCCTCTTTACTATAATCTCTCTCTCTCTCTCTCTCTCTCTCTCTCTCTCTATTTGTTGAGAAAGTGCAGAAAACCTGGTTTTAGCACAGACCAAGACCGATCGATCGGTCCGTATGCAGCGGCGAGAAATCGAGAGCAATAAAAGACCGCTCGATGACCGATCGATTGGTTTGTTGGGGTCAGCCGCCGTTATGCACGGTTAGGGTTTGTGATGTCATTAATTTTTGTTAGTCTCTGTTGTTAGCATTGTATTTGCTCTCTAGAACTTTGTTTTTCCCTTGTTACTCCAATCAATAATGAAAGAGTAATTTTGGTGGATGTAAGCACATTGTTGAACCACGTACATTTGCATTTGTGTGATTGTTTCTTGCTTTTCTATCTTCTTTGTTTCTATTCTGTGTGTGGTTGTTCTTGGACGGATTAGTAAACATGTTAATCCCCAACACTATATAATATCTATCCACCTCTTTCATTAGATGCCATTTGGGTATGTATTTTAATTCGGTATTGGAAGTAGAATCTGGATTATTGAGCTTAGTTTCATGATACAAAGGTTGGATTTTTCTGAAAGCCTCACAAGAAGTTTGATTATTATGTGCTTAGGCAGGAACTTGGGCTTGCTGCAATGTTCTTAATCCCATTTTGGTATGCTGTGTTTGGCAGCCGCTGCTGATCATTATAAAGTGATCATGGTGCAATATGAATAGCTTTTTGTCTCCTTGCAAGTCTTGTATTTGTGGGGAATAACAGCTTTGTTGGTTGCTTATTGCATGAACACTTGGCATGCTAGCTAATTGGTTTGTAGTTTTTTTTTTTTTTTTTTTGGTCGTACAAATTATTTGTTGCTTATGTGGAATCAATTTTGTTTTTAATTTTTTAACAAAATTAAATTGAAAGAACTTTCCCCTCTGCAAAAAGAACTTCCCCCTTTCGAACCATTTTTGTTGTTTTTTGTGTTTTGCTTGATCTCATCCTTTTTAGTTTGATCATAATTGAAATTATAATCACTTTAGGTTTTGGTAAAAAAAAAAAAAAAAGCCAAGTTGGTCCATTTGGAAAAATGAAGCTAAAAAATCAAATTAAAATATGAATTTTTGAAATATTTTATTTAAATTCTAATCATTTTTAAAATAATAATATTATTTATTCATTACTTATTTATTATAAATATTAATTACATTTAATTGTTAATATTAAATATATAAAATATTTTGAACAAAAGTAAAAAAGTTAGTACGTAAACAATCGATTACTTTTGGAATATTTTATTTAAATTTTAATTATTTTTAAAGTATAATAATATCTTTTATCATAATTTGTTTATTATTATTATTATTAACTTATAGTTATTAATATTAAATATATAAAAAGGTAAAATTATCTATTTTAAACAATTAAGTTTAGAAAATTAATTTAAAACTAAGTTTCTATATAACTTATTTTAAACTAAGTTTACCTTTTTGTGCTTGAATAAGCATATTGCCAAATAAGCTATGGAAAAGTGCAGCGAGAAGTTTCCAAACTAGTAACCGGCTTAGAATATGCAGTTCTTGTTCTGTTTACATTTGCTATCTAGTTCTCGAACTGTAAAATTTTCTGCCACATCCTTCCAAACTTTTATACAATGTTTCATTTTGTCAGTGTTTGGATAATGTGAAACTGTCATTTTATAGGAGAGAAATATGAGCTTGCCAAGAAAATGAAAAAGATAAAGCTTGTTAATCATCGATGGTTGGAAGACTGGTATGTCTACGATTCATTCTCTTACTTTGAAATATTACTGCCTCTTTACTTTGATATTTATTTTAGGACTACTTCAATTTCCTGCAGTTTGTTATTTCTTGTATTCTTGTATTCTGTTGGAGTTATATTAATAGAGGACCTGCATTTATTTTCCATTGCAGTTTGAGGGCTTGGGAAATTCTTCCGGAAGATAATTACGATAAGAGGTGAAAGTTTGAGACTTGAAGTTGGATTTATTTCTTGTAACATTGCTTCAGTGTGCAGTTATATATGTATCCTTGTACTAATTTGTCTTTGATGCTAGTTAATTCTGCGGTTTTGGGTTAAGAGGGTTAAGATAGATATCTGTTGATTACTTGATTGGTAGTCTCCTGATATAGAATATTGGTGTAAGCATCTTAAACGCTATGCAAGTTGATACCTGTGTCCATGTTTAGGTAAAGTGAATTTACATATGAGAAGGCAGTTTGATATTCTATTGTCACGTGTGTTGATTTAGGTTGTGTTTTGTTAAAAAAAAGAATGAAAATAAATTAAAGTGAGGAGAGAGATATTAGAGAACAGAGTTGTTTATATCTCTTTGGTTTGCAAAAGGAAAATCAGAACTAAGTAGGAGAATACTTTCTATTGTTATATTTTAAAGAAAAGCGGAAAGAACATAATAAGGTAACTTGCAAGTAACAAAGGAAAAGTGGAAAGGGTAGATGAATAAAAAGAAAGGAAAGTGAGAAGGAAAAATAATTTACAATGATCTTCTCTTTGAGTTTTTCTTTTCTCTTCCAAACTAGGAACCAAGCATAGGAATAAGGAAAAAAAAAAAAATCCTTTCCTTTCTCTTTCTTTCCCCAGTTCATTTATTTTGATCCATGGATACCGGTTAGCAGTTAACTATTTTAATCAACATCCTCCTTCCCCCCAGTGGCTATGAATTGGAGATGGTGGAGGCTGAAGCTAAAGACTCTGAAGAAGAAGAAACAGAAGAGATCGCTAAATGTGGGGAGAGAAAATACAATGTTAATCCTCATGATGGGACAGTAACAGTAAGGGCCCATCCGTCCCCCCAATCAAAGGATGACATCTCGAGGAACCTGCTAGCCACAAGTGCATCTAAAGGCTTATCAAGATCTGCCAATAATAAAGTAACAGAATTGGCCGGTGCAGAAGAGACCTTATCTGTTCAAGCTGTGAATTTGCAAGATATCGATATGCAGCATCCTGAAATGCTTTGTTCTCGGGACACCAGAACTCTTGGGAATGTTACTTGTGGTGAACCATCCGAGCAGCCATTAAAATCATTTGACATAACACCAACTTCTGCTTCCGGAAGTGCTAAGAGGTCTCCCGATTCTGATGCAGCAAAGTTGAGTACTATGAGTTATTCGAGGAAGATCCCCAGGAGAAACGCACTTTCAATGTCCCCGGGACAAATGGCCTGCAATTTAAACAATGCCCCTAAAGTAGGTGTAGATAAGTTAAATGTCAGTTATGGTTTTGAAATATCTTCATCCGAAACAGAACAAGTTAGGGATGGAACTGAATCTGAATTTATCAGAACTCCTTCGAAGAAAAATGAGTTGCATCATGAAGTCGGAAGTGATGTGCTGCCTGAAATGAGGAAAATGAATGTTTCTTACGGATGCTCAAAATCTCAAAAAATGAGCTATGATCCAAAAACACGAATCACGGAAAATCCATTAGTGAATTGGAGAACTGGATGTTTGGAGTCTACTACTGCTTTGACGAATGGTTCATTGGATGAGAATGCTACTTTTGGTCCTGGACATCACTCTCCCCCCAACATTTTAGTGACAAATTTCTCAAGCTTTGACAGAAAATCCTTACCGAAGACTGTTGTGAATGCTGTCACCTCCGAAAGTAGGCGTGAGGACAACTTGGAGGCACTTCAAACGTCTTTCATTGGATTAATAGACACGAGCTTGGCCAGTGAGCCTGGCTTTAAAGATGTTGGGAACAGAGCAGAAGAAGTTGTTAGTGAAGTTGGGAAGCCACAGAAAGAACTGCAAGATGTCCAGGTCCCCTATCCAAAAATCGGAAGCTTAGAGACTGAAAAATCTTATAGTCCTAGCCCAGCCTTGTCGAATGGAAAAAATGCTGATTCACTTCCAAAGCAATTTAGGAGGAAGGCGACTGCCAAGAAGAGTTTGGGTTCCAGACCAAGATTGGGTCCTAGCAATACCAAAAATCAGAAAGGTTCTATCCATGTAAATGATAGAGCCTTGCAATCTGATGTTCTGTTAAGTTCTATCGGTGGGAAAGAGACAGAAGATAGAGAGATGTTTGTTGACTCGGTGAAGGTTGAAATGGTTCCTCCAGTTGCTAATGTTGACAAGTCTACAGTGATGGAGACAGATAAAGTTGAAAGACCTCGGAATGAAGTTGAGAATAAGGGAGGTTCTATTGATGATGAAACGGAGGCTCCAGACGACAAAGAAGAATGTGAATTGGCTGTGGGAGATGCTGAGAAGCCTGAAGAGGTTTATCCAACACATATGATGAATATATTGATGAAAGACAAATCTGAGGATGTGAAACCTATGATAATCAATGATGATGCTAAATCACATGACCCTACAAGAACATCGGATGAGGATGAAAATGGAGTTGGGCTTGGACAGGCATTCTGTGGTGGGAAAAATAAGCCTGATAGAATCATTAGTCAGGACAGTAGCAAGGAAAAATCAACTAAATTGAAAAAACGGCTGTTGAGTAAAAAATTGAGAAAGCCTTTTCCTTCTATTACGGATA
>JAULLG010000002.1:703448-715408 GCA_035668355.1 Sarracenia leucophylla
GGGGGGGGGGGGGGGTTGTTAAATTTTGCATCTGAATTTTGTATAAAACGTGAATTCTAGTCGATTTGCGGTTGGGTTTGGATGCCATGTTGTGTTTTGGGGTTTTGAGTTGCTAAAGTAGTGGTTTTGTGCGTAGGGAGAAGATTCTGGAGTATAGGGACGAGAGCCAGAGGATGGATCAGTGTAGTCGGCTTTATGATTCTTCCGTCTCCAATGACGAGTTTGAGCCTGATGCAAGTCATGCTGTCCAGGTTTTTACTCTTTTGATTACTTAGTTGGGCAAATTATTACGTAGTTTTTGGAGTACCATGTAGCATATTGTCCTTTCAATTGAGGAAACGAACTAAGTGGGTCATATTTAATTGCCCACCTTGCGAGCAAAATAATTACCACTTTGGCTGATTGTGACATGTTTGTAGCAAACAATTGCGAATTCAATGTTAAAACTCTGGTACGGTGTACAGTCAAATCACATTCCAACAATCCTCCTTCACTGGCCTGAAAAACATTGCATCTCTCCAAAGATTCCTCATTTAACTACTTTGTTGCCTTTCGGCATTCACAAAAACTCAGATTTAGTGTTCAAAATGGATTTTACATGGACCAAGTTCTGGTGGCTTAGGGCATCTCCAACAAAATAGGTAAAACACCCCAGTTAGCTAAAATAGCGAGTATGACCGTTTTTTCCCCAACTGGCAATGAAGTGGGTTTGGTAAGCTAATAGGTTTTATAAGCTCTTCTGTGTGGAATTGGAGGGAAGATTTTGCTGAGCTTCTTGCGGTGGCTCGTCTGAGAAGCTCTATGGAGGATAGGTAAATGGTGGAGATCCTTGTAATTGAAGAGGAACATATCATTTCGCTTTGGTGGCAAAAAAAAAAAAAAACACTGATGGAATGAGGTTCAAGAAGAACCAATGTAGGGATTGAATTTTTTTTTGGATAATTTGGGATTGAGTTTTGGATAAATTTGGGTTTTTTTTTGGAATTTGTTTTGTAAAAAATAAGAAATAAAAATAGAAAAAAATATGAGAACATTATAAAACATTACAGAACACAAAGTACATAAAGAAAAAAATTAAAAATACCAGAATACTTAAAAAATAAAAAAAAAGTACGACTATTTGACTACTATTTTTTGTTAGAAAAAATCTGTTATGTTCGTTTAAATGAATTGTTAAAATAGAAAATAGTGTTGCTGTGAATATTTTAAACGGTGAGTAGGTAAAATAGTGTGTATTTTTATTATATTTTGACTAGCTATTTTACAAAATAGTGTTGGAGATGCTTTTAGAGAAGCATGGTAGCCTAGTAGGACATGTCTCTAAGATTACTCGGCATATGTGGCCCAATCGCATGTTAGGGTGACATGAGGATGAATGAAAGGACAGAGACCTGGGGCGGAGGTGGAGGTGTGGTCACATGACCACCTAGTTCTAGTTTGGATACCAGTTCTTATACTGTTAAGTACTAACTCATCTCAAAGTTTTAGATGTTGAAGAGAGTGGTGGCTTTATTATTTTATTCTCGACACAATCACTCATGTGTGGCTGGACTTTCTTATGTGAGGAGGTCAAACACATGCAAGAATTAGGTTTATCGATGAGATTTAAACAAAAGATCATTTGTTTACTCTGATATCATGTTAACATAAACAATAAATTAATCTATCTCTCTAACATCTTAATTTTTTAGATGAGTTGTTGGACAATGATTTAACAATGGATATGCACGATAAATAATGTATTGACTTGATGGTAGAATTTATTTAAAAGTTTAAAATGAACCCTTGTGTATGTCTGTGTGCGTGTATATAGTGAATTATCTGTTCATACGATACTCAAGTGGATTTGATGGAAAACAATATTCTTGAATTGATCTCAATCACTGATTCGTTTAGACGAGAGGGAAAAAAATGTTGAATTCACTATTGTAAAATTAAATATTGATTGGTTTGTAGATTGGTCGCCTCAAAACTTGGTCGTAGCAGAGTAGTAAATGAGAAGAACTTGAATTTAGACATTTTTGAAAACTAACGAGAGATTCAACGAAGAGAAGGGAGAGATTGTGTGATAAGAGGGGAGAAAGATTGAGAGAAGATAAGAATATCCGATTGTTGGATAGATAGATGGAGCAATCTAAACCATTAATTGATTGCTGAGTGAGACAAATGGCTCATTGAACCCTTGTGAATTGTTATGTGGATGGCTAGCATTTAGTTCCCATAAAATGTTGCTCTTAAAAAGATAATAGTTTTAGAGAAAGAGTAAAGTACGGTATAATTGGGTACATGGTGTACATAGAAATAAATATTTCTGTTAGTTGATATGTTATTAGAAATGCTATATTAAATATGATAGAAGTCGAATCGAGGACCTTCAAAGTATCATATGAGAAATATAAGCTATACTTCTGTTAAGGAAAGAGTATTCTATAATTTAGGGTTGGATTGGGTTATCTAGGGAAGTTTAACACTTAATGGGGGACTGAGAAGGGCCTGGGTTTTGATATTGAAATTATCTTTTTAAGATGATTTGCACGTATCCATATTCCTCAAAAGTTTCAACCAACACATTCAATACAATATAAAATAAGCAAATAAACAAACACAAACCAGCAATATACACACACGGTATTAACGTGAATAACCCCAAGACAAGGAGAAAAATTATGTGACCACCACCGGTCAAGAATCAAGCACTATGAGAAAACTTCGGTTACAAGAGTTGTATAACCCATCGTTAAATCCACAACCTATAGATGTAAGCCTACTCTTGTTGAATCCACTAACACCAACATGTGCTCTAATGATGCCAGAATCCACCACGGATTTCAACTCTTAAGAGTCCATCCGAAGATACCGTTAACATGTTGAAGATAAAAACCATATCACATGATGATTTTCAATGAGGAGTCAATTATCCAAGATCATCTTGTGAATTATTAAGCATGAAAAGTACCCTATAAATAAGCCCTAAAAGCTATTCCCACTAGTTGCCCAAAGCTATCTTAGTAAGAGTGTAAAGAATACATATTTACTGCAACCCCAATGATTGATTTGTCCCACTTAAAGACCAATTGTCTGTCTCAAGATCAATCTCTCTATCCATCCGTCTTGTATAGTTGTTAGTCCGATAAATTTGTCCCACTTAAAGACCGACCGATCTATCTCAAGATCGATCGATTTGTTCATCGATCTGGATTAATCTGTCTATCAATCCTCCTAGTATAGCTCTCAGTAGTTTATTAGACCAATATACCAATTGATTTGTCTCTTTACAGATCGATCCTTCTTTTCTACTTGCAATATTTTCCTCTAGAAAGCATTCAGATCTTAGCCTGTCAACTTTCCAACACTTTAAGACTTGCATTCATGGCACATGTTCAACAATGGAACAAACATACATCGAATGAAATCAATTTACGAGTGAAATGAAATTACAAATTAACCTGTCAGGGTAGCCCAGCGGTTTAAGGTTGTCACTGGGATCAATTGTAAATCCAGAGGTCTTGTGTTCGACTTCTGCTGGAAGTGCCTTGATTTAACCGATATCTATGGTTTGCGGGTGATTGCAGGTATCGGAGGTTTTACGCGTTAGGGGTGGGTTCATCCGTCATCAAAAAAAAAATTACAAATTGCAAGAAGATTGATGATTCTTTTTTTAAACTGATTGCCAAACTATCCTAGAATCTAAATCCTAACAAATACTATCATTGATGTGGGAATTTGAGGTGATGCATGACATTCTTAAACTTAATTGGATTCTAGCGGAGATTGAAATCTGTTATGCTGCTTTGTTATCTGCAGCATTGTTGACTTTGTTTTTTGACTGGTTTGTAAATATCTACAGGGTTTTCCATGAATAAATGTTATTGGCATTTGTGGAATAGGAATTTTTTGCTTATTGTAATTTTATGTCAGATTTTTATTTGAACAATTGGCTGGTGCTGGTGATAATTCCTTGATACTCTTTATGATTCTGAATGGTGTTTTTCCCATGCTGCAAAATCTTAAATTGCACCCTTACAGCCCTCACATAATGCTCGTGTGGACCAGTAGATCTTTTTTTGTGCCATTGTTGTGGGCCTAATGGAACATTAAGGGCATGTTTAAGGTCATTTCCTTGCCAAAACAGTCCATTGGGGTTTTAACAGCCACTGGCCATTCCTTTCTTTTAAATGAAGGCATTCCCTGATTTTGGTACTTAGGTTTGAGTTCAGCCTCTGCCCGCAGGTGGGCTAGTAAGTTGAGGTCTTGATCCCAAATTTGCTTGTTATATTGGTTGCTTTTAACACGTCATAATCGTGGGTTGGATAAACTAAAACTGGTGTTTGAGGCATGTAATCTTTCTGGCAATTATGCTTTCAAACCTATTGTGGGAACTTCTTTATTTGAAAAATGACGAGTAAAGATTAAAAAAAGAAGAGCGTAGTTTTGATCCTGTAAGGTACCTTATGTGGTTTAAATTTTAATACTCCTTGTCTTATCAATTAAATATTCAATGTGAATTGAAAATTTGCATTCAAAAGTGAGCATTTTGATTTTGTCCAATCAAAATGTTCTTAATAACATTGAAATCACAGGCCGTATCCAGCTTTGCCATTGGCTGATTTAGCTTCGCTCACATTACAACGAGCCTAAATTTGGCTCACCCTTCGTTAACTTGGCTATAAGCAAGCTCAAAGAAGCATCTTACAAGCCAAAATTGAGTTTTTTCAGCACCAAGTGTTATGCCTGTGTAAATTAGGGAACCTTTTGCCATCTTTTGTGTTGGGTTGGTTAGTCTTGTGAATAAAACCAGTCTTATGTTGCCCCAAAATTCATTCCTCACTGTTTTTTTTTTTTTTTTTTTCAATGATAGTCTTTTAGAAAAATACCTTCCAAGAATTATCTTGCACTTTTTTATCCATGTCCTTAATCAATAAATTTGGAGTGATCAAATGTGAAGTTCTCTGTTATCCAAGCAACATGGATGTCTCCATCAGTATTCTTGCATTATTTCCAATATCCATTTAGCATCTTCTCAATCAAGATTGGAAGGCCAAAATTGTACCATAGGCTTCAGAATTTGTTCAATTATTCACCAACACGAGTGTTCTGCAAACTATGGGTATATTATTGCTTTTTAATTTTTTAGACTGTTGGTTGACTACTGGTTGCTTTATCAAGGTGGTGGCATCCATGCCCTCAAGTATTTTTAACTAACCATATAAAGTTGTCATTATTGACCCTTTGTGGTCCGTCCCTTTGAAGCGGAGTCTTGGCGCAACGGTAAAGTTGCCGCCTTGTGACCTGGAGGTTACGGGTTCAAGGTGTGGAAACAACCTCTTGCAAATGCAAGGTAACACTGTACTATTGACATTTTGTGGTCCGCCCCTTTCTGTGGACCCTGCATGCGCGGGAGTTTCATGCACCGGGCTGCCTTTTTTATCCATTGGGTTCAAGTAATACCAATTGCAAACCTCGGTGTCCTTAGGAGTATTTTGAAAGCAGTGCACTTCTTGAAACTTCTATGAATTTAGAACCTTATTTTCTCTTTATTCTGATTTTATAGCATCGTGATAAATATTTCGAAGTTGTCATGGCAGGAACTTGGTGGAATCAGTACTGCAATGGAACAGCAGAAAGCTGTTTTGCAAGAACTAATGGTTGTCGTCAAAGATATGCTACGTAACACGGAGGTCGCTGTTCGTTCTTTCATGATGTTACGACCAAGGTTTATTCATCCAAATACAGGTGCTGCTTCAAATGCAACTGTGCCGTCTCAGGCTTCAGGACCTACAGTGACTCCAAGTGCTAGTAGTCAACCACTAGCTACCTCTGTAGTGCCAATTTTCGACTTCTATAGTGGGCTTCCAAAGAAACCATCTCTCTTTTTGCAGCAAACAGTTGTCAGATTTGAGAAGTATCTTGGTGAGTGCCGACAGTGGATTGAAGAGTTAGAGCAGCTGCTCCTCGTGGATTCTGACAGGAACTCTTTAAACTCTAGCTCCTCATTATTGCAGTCTCTTCCCAAGGTCATGTCAAATGTTCATGACTTTTTCGTTCATGTGGCAGCCAAGGTAAATAAAAATGTTTTTCTTGTGTTTTTTAATTTGCTGTGCATCAGAGTTCTTTATGGTTAGTAATGCATATTGTGCATCACGTTGTGTTTGGTAATGAAAGCTCGTGTGTAAGAAAAGTTTGAACTTGTAATGTGGGTATTATTAGCTTAATATAGTTGGAAAAAGTTCTTAGTTGTTTAACATGTTGGAAATATTTAGTTCCTCCCCTCCCCCCTCGTCCAACAAGCACACACACATGCATACACACTTAAAGGTGAAAGTCTACCTTTTGAAAGACAGAACAGTATGTATGCCTCATTTCCTTGGTTGTACAAACCTCTAGCAGGGCGACAATTAATATATAGAGAGAAATTTAAATGACTGAAATTTAAAAGATGGAAAAGTAAATGACTGAAAAGTCAATGATAAAAATTTAAATGATTGAAAATCTATATATTAGTAAGAAATTCTCAGATAAAGAATCTAATTAGGGTGTCGCTTCACTTCTATCAAGAAAGTACCTCACACCCAATTGGGATGGAGTCTTTCAAACATAAGAATCAAAAAACTAAAAAATAAAATAAAGATGATTATATTATTATTTGCACTTGAAATCCATCGTCTCTAATATATTATTATATTAACGTATATTAGCATTTTAAGCAAAAAAATAATGTATAATACATTTATATGTTTACGTATATTATATAGATGATCCCATTGATATTTTCAACCTAGACTCTTCTATGTCTCCTCCATTTCCCATCCCTTGCCACCACTTATGCATCATGCAACTATTTGCATCAATTTCAGTATTTGCATGATATTAGTGGCTGTTTTGGTGACTGGATAGCCAAAACAACCATTTAGAACTGGTAAGACCTGCAAGTTTGTACTGAAAATATGAGTGTGAGGTTACTGTAATGGAGATAGAAACTATCCTATGGCCTTTATAATTCTGTTTTAACCTTTTGACATGCTGCTTATTTGGTTCGAGTTGCTTCTCATGTGCACATGAGTATGCTGTTTCTGTACTTGTCGTTTGTAAGAACTGTATAACCTGTTGCTCTGCAGGTGGAAAACATTCATCAACATATTGAATCCATGAAAACAGCATTTCTTGCTGACCAGCGACGCCGGGGGGATGGGAATGATCCATTTCTTGAGGCTGATCGACGGGAAACAGCCAAACAAGAAGCCGCTGCTCGGAGGGTACATCCAACCTTGCATTTGCCTGCAATTTCACAACCATCAACTCAAGTTGCGGGGTTGTTTGCTAGCTCTGCAACACCTGGGGCATCATCTGCCCCACACACTTCTGCAGCAGTTGCAGCATCATCATCAGGAAGTGGGTCCTCACTTTTTGGCACTCCATCTTTTGCTACATCATCATCTTCTTTATTCTCCACTCCTATCACTTCTGCTCCAACGTCCTCATTATTTGGAACACCGGGTGCTTCACCTCAGACACCACTTCTTGGCACTTCAACTCCCGCCTTTGTTGGTACTGCTTCTTTATTTGGTTCAACCCCTTCTCCTGGAATATCTACATTTTCAACTCCCTTTGCTTCAGGTAAGTTTACTTTAATACGGTTTAGTATCTAAGTTCGGGATTCTATTAATTGACTGAATTCTTTTGCATCTGATAGTGAATGCTCTATGAAAAAGTTCATGCAAAAACAGGAACAAGGGCAAGGAAACCAAATCTTCAAAGTTTGAATGTGGTGGTGGTGGTTATTATTTTTCTTTTGTATCTTGAGATGTCTATTGTGAGGGTTTTGAGGGCACTCAATTTAGTGCTATACTATTTAAGAAAATTGACAGTTACCAGCTTGCGAAGATCTTTGCATAATGTCAGGTTATATTCTAGGAACGATGCTTCAAATATCCAAAGATCAATGTTTTGGTGAAGATCCAGAAATAAGGAAATGTTTGGAAAAGCATTGCAGTATGCCAATGGGGTTTAATTTTGGACAGGACCAATTAAATCGTGTCCGATTGTAACCCAAGTATTCATTATGGATTCAGTTATTCCAAGCATATCTAAAATAGCTCATACTAATTGCATTTGAAATTATAATGTTTTTATTTTGGATGAACCGTGGAGTCGGGCTCTATGGCCGTTAGGAGTGCAGGGGACTGGTCTGTGAGGGCAAAGGGAGAAAGAGGCCTGTAGAGGTTGAGAGGAGGAAGGTGGAGTCTCTTGCTCTGGTGGGAATGAGCAGTCAGTTGGGAGGGTTCAAGTGATCTAATCAATTGGAGAGGTTGGATTGCACTCCTCTGGGGATGCTTGATCCCACAGGGAGTTTTGGGGAGTTTTAATCCTTCGGAACCACTCTCAGCTAAAGACTGGTTTTGGCTGGGGTCTTGAAGAAAATAAAAGTAGGGTGTTTCTTTTAACGGAATAGAAGAGGTGATAGCATTGTTGGTGTCCTTAAGGCAAGAAAGAGTGAGGGGATAGCATGCAATAGCACTGGGAACGTCAGTTCTGCTCAGAATAGGTTAGAAAAGGAGTTGAAGAACCTTTTTGCTATGTGAACTACAACATGGGTGAGAGTAAGGTTTCTATGGGTGGAATTAGGAAGAAGAGGGGCTATTTACTTATTTGTCAATAAAGAGCAAGAATTTGTATTAGAATGTGAACTACGACCAAGTGGCCTTTGGCCTAATGGTATAAGGAGTTGCCTCTCAGAGGAGAGGTCAGGGGTTCAAACCTTAGTAGGTAATGTATGGAGTAGTATTTGCCGATTAAAAAAAAAAGTGAGGGATTTGGATTTGAAGGCAAAGAGATTTGAGATTCTCTCTTAAGGTCCTCGAGGGACAAATGTGGCATGCGCGATGGAAACAAAGATGAAGTTTAGAATCTCTCTTGAGGTCTTGGAGGGTAGATGTGGTATGCCTGATGGAAGCAAAGATGAAGTCTATATTAGACATAATTGTGTGCAGTGTTTGGAGCGGTAGGTTAGTGGATTATTAGTTTTTGTCGGCCGTGGCTATTGCAGGGAGTATGTTGGTGATGTGGTATAAAAGGGCGGTGCTCATAAAGATTAAGAGTGTTGCTATGCCATATCTTGCTTGTTTTTGTGTGTTGGATATGGCTTTCATTGGGGTCTTTTTGGTGTTTTGAAAATGGCTTCCATTGGGGTCTTTTTGGTGTTTTGAAAATGGCTTCCATTGGGGTCTTTTCAGTGTGTATGGTCAAGAATGATGGGGGCTGGGACAGTTGTTAAAGCATGTCTAGGTGTGCGTTTAAGCCCAAGGCACAAATATGCGCAGTTCATGCATCTCAGATATAGTGAGGCGAGGCGAGTTTAACGAAACGTCATCTAGGCGCGCCTTGAGAAGAGACTCAAGGAATACGCGTCTTGTGCCTTATGCTCTTGATTTTTCTTGATGCAATTTGATGTGTCTAGTATATAAAATTTGTTCAACATTAATAGTGGGGGCATACCAAATAAAAACTTGAAACTTAAAGACAAAACCTTATCTTATTACCAAAGAGGATATGAAAAAAACAAGCCCTTGTACAAATTGACATACGATTCTATCAGGTATTGAATCCCAGTTTAGTTTCTTATTTCTCTTCCTCCCCCTCCTCTATTCTTGTGTGAATCTTGATTCATGACATTCTCCCTCTTTGGCCTGCACCTTTATTGTGCTCTTTTGTCTCCATTCTTCGCTGCTCTCTCTTCGTACTCTTGGTCACTCATTTTCTTTCCTTTTTCCCCTTAATCTTGTTTCTCTTTTGTTTCTTTCAAATTGAATTGACATTCAATTTAAGTATTATTTGATAGTAAATTTGTACTTTTGTTTTTTTTTTCCCCCCATTTTTGTTCCTTTTCCTAATTATAATGCTTACAAGTCTTACATGCGATTATAAATTTTGAATTAGATATTTGACATATTGTTTTGGTGGAGGTATATCTAACTTTTGTTTAATTGTCCTCTTTAATACTTACCTAAGCAAAAGGTGTTGATTATTCATTATATTTATAGTGTTTGGAATGGCAGGTTTTTATTAAATTTGTCTTTTATCTTAGTGTTTTCAATATGTAAAATTTAAGTTTCTTATATTGAATTTTGAATTAGTTGTTTATGCAATTTGCTATTTTTTTTCCCCGACAATGCCTTGCTTTAATAATGTGTCTTGCCTTGTGCATAATACCATGGCTCCAAGAGACCTTTGGCACCTCGGTGCGCCAACCACTTTTTATAACCATGAGCAGAGAGGAATTTTGGGATGAATTGGGGACCTTGCCTTTAGATGAGATGCCTCATGGTGTGTGGTTGGTGATTTTAAAAGTTGAATTGTAAACTAGCGATTTAGGGTTAAAGAGAGAAGAGGAAGGAGAAGAAGAGAGAGAAACATAAATGAATTAGTAAGAGAAAAATAATGAGGCCTAAACTATCTTTAGATCACAACAGTATTTATATTAGAATCACCAATATAATTACAAAACTACTTTAGCAAACATAAATAATTATTTAAAACTCCCTCAAGTTGAAGCATAAAGATTGAACTTGTCTAACTTCAAGTAATGGAGGATAAAACAAACAACGTCAAAATGGAGTTGACGAGGAGCATGCATAAACCGATTGACAACTCCAACAACATATGTGGTTTTGGACGAGTAACAGTAATATAAATTAACTTTTCAATAAGCCATCGATAATAACTAGCATTCAGAAAAAGGGGTTATCGTGTTCAACATCAAGCTTAACAATAGCCTCAAATGGAGTGTCAAGAAGTTAGGTCCTGAGGAGATCTGCCTTAGAAAGAAGGCCAACCACGTATTTTTGTTGAGAAAGAGATATATACCCTGAGAGGAGCGAGCAACTTTAATACCAAGAAAACAACACAGAGTATCCAAGGACCAAATCTTTAGTATAAAAATGGTACCCAAAATGTCGTTCTAGATCAACTATGCTAACCTAGTCATCACTCAAAATAATGATATCATCAATATATACAATCGATATAATAGTGTCAGTAAATGAGCAATGAACAAAGACAAAGTGATCGGAGGTAGAGCGTTGAAATGAGCAAGCATAAGTTGCATAATAGAACTAAATTGATCAAACCTACGAGGATATTGCTTCAATCCATATAGGGCCTTACGCAGGTGACACATAATATACTTTAGGAACTGCATAACCAAGTGGCTGTCTCATATACATTTTTTCCTGAGGATCATCATGAAGAAAGACATTCTTAATATCGAGCTGATATAAGGATCAAGAATAATTAACAAGGGAATCTGAGCATAATTAGGAAGAGCCATGGGAGAGAAAATCTCTAAGTAATCAACCCTATATGTGTGAGTGTAGCTTTTTCCAACTCAATGTGCTTTAAAACGCTCTACAGAACCATTAGAAAGGTACTTTACTGAATAGATCCAGCAATAACACACCGCATGCTTCTCAGGTGAAAAAGGAGTTATTGCCCAAGTCTGATTCTGATAAAGAGCTCTTGTTTCTTCATCCATAACAAGTTTTCATCTAGACATTAACAAAGCATGATTATAAATAGATGGAATAGAAATAGAGGCCAAGGAAGAAACAATAGCATGAAGACAAGAGGACAAACAATTATATGAGATGATAGCGTCGAGATTCCGTCGGGTTCCAAGCCAGCGACCAATGGACGTTTGTGGAGTTCTCCAGGTCTGAAACGGGTGACAAACAAGTTAGGACAGGGTGCCGGCGTCCCGGTGTACCCTCTCCGATGGTAAAGTCAGTATCGATATGAGGGGAAAATATAAGCTGTAAAGTATCGAAATCTGGAGAGAAGGAGGAGAGAAAGGTGAACAGTGTATGTATATCAGCTTTCGTATTGAATATGTCACTACTAGAAAAAGGGGTTTTTGCGACGGCAAAATGCCGTCGCAAAAAGTATTTGCGACGGCTTTTTTACTTTTT
>JAULLG010000002.1:715508-726612 GCA_035668355.1 Sarracenia leucophylla
TTGGGGTTTTGGTTTGTTTTCGGTATTGTGTGAATTTTTTTTCCTAATTATTTTCCAGTTTGACTACTACATGCTCATTACCAAATTGATTAGATTCTTGCTGATTTCTTACTGATAAGAACATGTTTTGTTAAGGAAAAAAAATAACACTTTTTATTGGTAAAAACCACTAATTTGTGATTCGTTCTGTGACTATCACTGTTTTTATCTGTGAAAATCACTAATTTGTGATTGGTTTTGTGATTGAAATCTAATGTACTTAGATTTTTTCATATCTTTCAGGTCATTAGACAAATTCAGCAGTGGACACATGAGTTTGATAGCGATTCCGACAATGTCAGTCTTTTTTGTTTCTCTCTCTCTCTCTCTCTCTCTCTCTCACACACACACACACACGCACACACAGACACACACACCCACACACAGACACACACTGGTGTTTTTTGTAATGATGGTTTTTGACATTTGGTTGTAGAATTCTAAAACCCATCACTTGAAAATTCAAATTTTTTGGAAACAGAGTACGGTGGTTAAATTACCTGCCTGCAACTACAAATGTTCAGGTGGTTTGAACCCAGATGGTGATGACTATGAGATTCATGACTGCTTAACGAACATCATTGGTGACTTGGTAACGATTCTTTATCATGCTGAAATTCAATGCTCTGCCCGAAATTTATTTTTGTTGAATTTATGACCACGGCTGGAAGCTTTCTTCATACAGTGGATATCTTTTCTCTATTTCTATAACGGTTTTGTTAACCACCGTCCAATGGGCCATGGATAATGGTCTAATGCCACAAAAAATTCTCAATATCAATACACTTTTAGAGGCGGGGGACCACATTCACAAATATCAATGCATTTTGCAAATATCTTTTCGCTAAACGCAGGCACACAACATGTGATTAAGTGAAAGGAAAATATGAGCCACTCTGGTAAACTAGGAATTTTAAATTCTGCTTATTCCTTTCTAAACATTTCTTTTGTACAGAGTCATGTGATTAGTTGAAACTACAATTATGTGGTCTCTTTTGCAACTGCACATTTCCAAAATCCTCACATATGTTGAAATATTAGTGTATTTTGGCAGCTTGCACTAGAAATTTATCTTCCATTCCTGGGGAAAAGAAAAAACCACATCATGGATTTCCCACATCACTATTTACCAGGGTAGACAGATATCTTAAGATCCTTTGGCCCAGGTTTTAAGCTAGCTTTAAGCCGGCTTTTTGGTTTTTGGTTTTGGATTAAAAGCCAAAATAAGCCAAAAAGCCTCGTCAGCCTCATCTTTTTGGCCTTTTTCTTTTTTTGACTTTTTCCTTATAATTTCTAATTTTACCCTAAATTGGCGTATTGGCTTATTTAGTTTTTTGGCTTTTTATTACAAATTTCAAATTTGACTTTTTATCTTTCTTTTTTTGGCCTTTTGTCTTTTTACATCATAGCCTTTTAGGCTTAAAAGCCAAGCTCTCTTTAACCAAATGAACTTTTTAACTTTTTGGCTTAAAGCCAAAAAGCCGGCTTAAAGCTGGTTCACCAAACGAAGGCTTAGGAGTATTATTTATTTGGTTGATATTTCCTTACTTTGTTCCAGAACTTGAATGGCTCCCTAGCTGAGCCTAGCTGACAGAGCCAAGGTTCCATTTTCAGCAGTGCTAATGTTCTGCACATGACATTGTAATTTATTATTTCCTGACAGATGCTTTTGCTACCAATCGAGAGTCAATATATTCAACATTTGGCAGGCAACGTTCTTGTTGCCATCTCTGGCTACATGATTGCATCTGTATGTAAATATTTACTAACTTGAAAATTCATTTAATTTTTAATTTTTCTCATTCTTTATCTTTCTTAAAATCGTATTCTTTATAGGGAAGCAATTGGGGCGAATTTATGCAATCGTTGTGTGCTTGCTTGGAGTTTGCGATTTCTAATGCTCTTTTCCATTTTTTGGTGCGTCCAACTACAGAAGTCCTGACCTCTTGTTATGATTCATCCGGTGTCTCTAGTGCCTTGAAACCAAAACTTCAAAAGGCAAATTGGTCTTCAATCGCTTGTATTATTCGAGTTTTACGCAATATATTGAAACATTTGAAGCAAGAAATTGATGATCAACTTCTTGAAATGTACTTGGGCTTAATCAATTCTTGTCTTGCAAATGTGCCCTGGAATTCAATGGATGAACTTCATGTTGGTCACAATTGTGAGGCTCTTTGCATTTGCTCAAAAGCTGGGCAACTAGATTCAAGAACTGTCTTTTATGGAACTCTTGTTCAGTTTTTCTGTTCTTTGGTTAATCAAAACCGTTTTATGGAAGTTGCTAATGGATCTTTAAATAAGCATCCAGTTATTTCTGAAATCAGTAACCTCGTTCCGAGACTTTTGGCTTGGTACACTGGCATTGGGATTCAAAACAACATGCGCATGAATGAGTACTTTAAACATAAGATATTGGTAAGGATTTTACCTTTGTTTCTGTTTGATGAATTTAAAAGTAGGAATGAGCATTCTTTGGGCATATTGCATAATGAAACTGGAATAAAAATCAATTACTAACAAATACTATAATAACCTCAATGAAAACTTATTATTATTCTTTTGCCAAATAAGTAGTTAAAAATATATGGTTTCTTAGAGATTTTATTCTTTGTTTTGTAAAAATAATTGTGGTATATCACAATATGTTGTAAAATTTGATAGATATTTTGCATGTGTTTAATATATTTAGTGGCAGGACGTGTGAACTTATGAAAACAAAAAGTTTGGTATGATTTTTGAACTTGTCGAGTATCTTTCTTCAGTGAGCATGCATACCCCTTGCGTTACTACGGTCCATAAGTTTGGTCATTAGAACTTCTGGCCTTAAATCACTTAATTTCTTGTTTGCTACTCCACAGTTGAGTTGCTTTGCATCCTGGTGTTTTACTTGGCAGTGAAGGTGGTGCTATCATTGTGTTGCTTAATCTGAAGTTTTTCTCTTTCTTTCTTTCCTCTTGTTGTCAGTCTAAAAAGCACAAATATAACAGGACAGATACGAGAACATACGAATATGTGAACATAACAATCTTTTATTTTATTTCAAATCAAGACTTGACTTGGTAGTAAACATACAAGTAAATATAGCATTCTTTACATGCATAGAAAGCTCTATGGGAGCATCTGGACACTATACATATATACATGTGTATATATATATAAATGTATTGTAAGAAAACTATATTTGTTTTGTGCTAATTTATACACTAAAATATGAATAAATACTGGATATTGATTACTGCAATTTGAGTTAATTTTTCTCTAATTTCTTTTAATACTTTGGGATTCTTAAGATTGGGAGGTTCCATCATTATTGGGAACGAGGTTTTTTCCCGATAAAATTGAGGTTCTAAACCGCCAAATTGAGGTTTCCGCCAAATAGAGGTTCTAAACAGCTCAAATAGGAGGTTCCTACAACTAAGGTTTTATGTGTGTCTATGTGATGGGAATTTGTCCCTGAAATGTAGGAAACGTATATGATTCTACAATTAGTGAAAAACCTAATAAAACTTGTTGGTAGCTTGATATACATTGTTTGGTCCATTTTCTAACAGTTTAAACTTTTGAGACAATTGGTTGCTTAATATGGTATCAGAGCTCTGGTTTCATGAGATATTGGGTTCAAGTCTCGTGATGTATTTCACTGTTATATTTGTTATTGTGCATCCTATGTGTTGGAGGACCTGCTTAGTTTGTTTGCCACTCTACGTGCGAGATAGGGTCGCATGTGAGGGGGAGTGTTGGCAGCTTGATATACATTATTGGGTCCATTTCGTAGCAACTTAAGATTTTGGGACAATTGGTTACTTAACATCATTTGGACTTGTGGCCGACACGAACCTGGCCTTGCATGACAAGTGCTTATGTTTAGTATGGAAATTACACCTTATGAATGTTAATTCTTCTCTCTCTCTCACTCTCTCTTTTTCTCCCTCTCCTTTTATCCTGTTGTTTTTTTATTTCCTTGTGTGGGGATGGAGAGGGTATCACTGTATTAGTGAATAGAAGCACGCATTGCATTTATTCTTTGGTGAAACAGTGCCAGGGATATGCAACTGCAATACAAGCAATTTTCCATCATTAATTGGTCATAGAACCATCCCAACTTTACTTAACTCATGAAAAGCTTGAACTGACTCTTTCATGATGATTAGCTTGCTTAATATGAATGCTATATCTATTGGGTTGTTGTCAACTTTATGTACTATTTGCATCTTCTTTTATATTTCATTCTTTCTTTTTTCCCTTCTTTTCTTCTCTCATTTTTATTCTTATCTAAAGAAAGCTCCGATTCATTCGTATGTCATGTGACTCATGATTGATATCTTCTTGACTAGTTATAGAACATCTGTTGTGTGATAAATATGTAGTTAAAATTTGTATTTCCACTGTATTTATGCTGCTGTAGAGGTGTTTATGCTATAATTTCATCACAGACGCATTTTTCCCCACTATTGGCGAAATGTATATTGGTGGTGTTTGGCATTGCTCTTGCCCACTATTGGCAAAATGTATATTGGTAGTGTTTGCTAAAGATTGTACCTTGTAGCTGTAATAGAAGAAAAAGTAGATGTAGTTTGTAGCATAAGTTGTGCTTGGGATTAGCTTATATTTATAGCTAGAAGCAGAAGCATGAAGCTCTGCCAAACACCCCCAGTGCAGTGCTATTGCATATATTCACCATTATGCCACTGATTAGGATGTCCTTTTGCAGATGCTAATGATCAGGCTCAGTTTCCAAATCAATTTGGAATTTTCTCTTCTTGTTTCGTGGTTGCAACTTATTCATGAGTACTTTGAAGATCTTTTGTTGCTACCACTGGCTCAGCTGGTATTTGATCAGGACAGTCTAGAAGGCTCCCCATTTTTAGGGCATGTTTCTGATGCGAGAATACATAATATGACATCCAGCCATTTACAAAGACTGAGTATTTTTCTTTTCCTGCGGTGTTCCTCTAGTTTGGTCTGCCTGGGAGATAGAACTGCTGAACAACGTGGCTTTGAAAATATGAAGAGTTGCATGAACCCTGACTTAAATCCTGACCTTGATTGTAGCAGTAGAGAGAAAGGCTTGTCAGAGCTTTATTGGTGGCTTCAAGGGCATCTTCCAGCTGAAATGTTTGCAGGCTGTGAATTCTATCGTGAAAGATGCACTAGCTTTTCCTTATACTTCCTCCGGCTATTTATGCATGAGGTTAGCTCCATACTCCCCTGGAAACTAGTTTTAGAACTTTATCTATTCCTTTTAAGGATGTATATCTTGTTCTTGGAGGTTGATTTGTCTATGAAAATCTAGACCGAATGATTTCCATAGGTACTTTTTTGTATAATACTTGATGTGATGAAGCTGCACAATATTGTGTTGGTACTCGTAGACTCTTAACGGTTTATGTAGTTGCTAGCTGGTGGTCATGAGTAATGGTGTACATGGAGTACCGCGAGTGTCAAAAGTTGGAATTTGTTTTAGTTCAATAAGTTGTTTTAAAATCATAGGATTCTTCTGCAACCATTAGAAGCAAATAATGGTAGGCTCTTGGTGGAAATTGAATGTTTTCAGTAGTAAGGAATGAAAAGGCATATGATGGAGATTTAATATGGGAGTATATATTTTAGATGTTGTACCAGACAAGGGTACAATGCTGAATCGCTGATTTTACTTTCGGGTTTTATTGCAGAATACAGGGTGTGCGATGAAGCACCCATTGGTATCATATCTCATATATATATATATAAAGATGAAAGGGCATTATTGTGTTTTTATGTTTTCCTGTTTTGTGCTTAAAACATGTCTAAATCAGTGAAATGGTGCTCATTTAATGGATGGCCATTAATGATATAAATGGTTAATCATTTGACTTATATAAGTACTTCAAATAATTTTCACCACGAGTCCTGGAGATTCTCCCGGAGTTTGTAATTTTGGAAAAAGGAAAATAATATTCACGCACTACTTTCAACCTCAAACACTCCCCTGTATGAAGATAAAAGCCAAAAAGTTTGTGTGAATCGCAGAAAGAAAAAACAAAAGAAAAAAAGAAAGTGTAAAGCAAAAGTTGCTGATATTAGAATTTCATGTCAATTTTGATCTAGGGATTACCATGTGATATCATCGGGCTGATGAGTTCTGTTCTTTTCCAGATTCTGGCAAAAACATCTGGTAAAGGTGGAGGCTTAAGTGCTTCCCATCTGTGGAATTGTATTTCATATATTTAAATCTATGGTAGTTATGAGATCTTTGGTCTTTAAAGGTTTATTATCATGATGGATTGCTCTACTCCACTCACGTCTACATGTTACTTTTTAGAGAGATTGGGTGGAGGGGTATAGTGAGGGTATAGTTGCAATGATGGCCATCTATGGTAAAATTGGTTGTTATTGTAATCCGGAGGATCATAGGGCGATAGAGGTTGCTGATCTTTTATAGTGGTGTTTTTGGTTGGCATTACAGGAATGCGGTAATAAAATTGTTGAACTTCTTTCGTGGCAATTCTGTCAGCCTTCTCAATGCTTATTGGGTATATGTTTTCTACGCCCGCCCCCCCCACAAAAAAAAAAAAGAAGTAATACATAGAGTTCGTTTGGAAAACCAACTTTTAAGCGGCTTTAAGCCAAAAAGTTTGATAGGGATATGGGGTGGCTTCTAAACTATAAGGAAAAAAGCTTTGCTTAAACTTGTTATACTTTCCTAAAATTTGTTTTTAGAATTCAATATAAATCCTATTTGATGGATTTGGACGAGTAAATTTAAAAAATATAATTTTTATAAAAAATGGATGTGAATAGTAGAAGTTATGATATTTTTAAAAAATAAAAGAAAATAATGTAAAAAGCAAAAAGGGCTAAAAGCCCTTGAGTTGGAGAACGATGCTTTTTGGCTTTTTTGAGCTTTAAGAAAAAAACGCAAAAGGCCTGCTTTAAGCCGGTTGCTAGCTGAAGACATAGTTTCCTCTATGGAGCGGTGGAGCCTAAAACTTCAACCATGGCATTTCTTTTATTTGTTGGATTTTTTGGTAAGAATTTTTTTAAAGGTTTCTGATTGAAGATTTATTTGCTTAATGTTTTTCAAATAGGAATTTTGGTATTTACTGAAATTGAAATCATAAAATGACTCTGGAATTTGACTACTGAGCAGTTGTGTCAAAAGGAGCATGATAATAAATTTCTTGCCCAGTTCTGTGTCTATGAATTTGTGACTTTTTTCATCATCACAAAAAAAGACTAGATAAATTGGATAAATTTGGTGCAAATATTTTAGATTTACCTCTTCTCCAATGATTTTCTTTGTAATCTTCTGCAAAATTGTATGGAAATTTCATCCTGAGGATGTTAATTTATTATTTCTTATAGAAAAAGGTTAATTTTTTATTCTTAATTTTTTGTTCCTGAAAGTTATTCCTTTCTTAAAAACTTCTATCTCCTATTCTCTTTCATCTGCTCTTAATTTGCAGGATGATATCCTATTTGATGTGCTCTTGCAACTGTTTTGCACCCCTTTTTGTTCCAAGCAACCGTAAGCAATGCACATGCTTGTATAATTTTAGTAGTTACCATGATTGTTGGTTGCAGAAATCTTTAATGAGGCTTTTGCTTTTTGTGTAGGGTCTGCCAAGACAAATGTGGTTTTCAGGAGATGAAGGATGATATTCTTTTTCATCTTTCCAACCTTTTCAACCCCGTACATCTGTTTCATCTATTTCTTGCAGAGGTGAGTTAAATAGTTATAGATAATGAAAACAACGAAGAAAAGGTTACCTACAAATTTGAAGGACAAGCTTATAATACCACTATAAGACCAACGATGTTATATGGGACTGAGTGTTAGGTTATTTAGAAACATCACAAATAAAATGAACATTGCTAAAATGAGAATATTGAAGCGCATATGTAGTAAAACTAGAAAAAATAAAGAATAAAAATATTCATGCAATAGTAGGAGTTGCAATAATTGAAGATAAGTTGAGAAAAAATAAGCTAAGTTAGTTTGGACACGACAGAGACCAGTATATCCCATAATAGAAAAGAGTGATAAGATGACTTTTAGTGGAAATACCATAGGAGGAGAAGACCTAAATTTATATGTGCTGCAATTGTAAGAAAGGATATGGGTCTAGGTAAAGATATAGCTTTATACTTTGACAAAGCAAAATTATGAAGAAGGGTTCACAACTTCACATAGCTAATCTCAATTGATTCGAATGCACGACTTAATGCTTGTTTGGCAAATCGGTTTTAAGCCGGCTTTTTGGCTTTAAGATACTTTAAGCTAAAAGCCAAAAAAAGTTCGTTTGGTTGGAGTCTTCTTGAATTTTAAACCAGCCAAAAAGCCAAAAAGCCAATGATATGAAATGAAAAAATGGTCTTGTTTGGGATTCGTATGATTGTTTGTTTGGAGGTTGTTTAATTCTATATGTAGAAGGGTAAAATTGGAAATTATTCGGGAAAATTTTAAAAAAACCTAAAAGCAAAAAGCCAAAAAGATGGGGGTTGAAAAAATTAACTTTCTGTATGTTCTATTTTTTTTCGCTAGTTGAAGTTTCTGAATAACATAATACACACACTCCTCTGCCTTGTCTGCAGTTACACTATGATCATCAGGTGCTTCTTGATTACCTTATTTCAAGAGCCACCGGAGCCAGCTCTGCTGAATATCTTTTGAGGTATTTTTAGTTGCTTAAATTTTAGCACTACATGTACATGAATCAGTGCCTGAAAAAAAAACTGTTGCTCCTTTACGTATGGTGGTACGCCTGCATTTATTTTAGAGCTTACCTTTAGTTTGGAATGGTATTTTGGTTTTTGGTTTCTTTCACAATGCATTGCGAGTAGCTCATAGAGGATGGCACTTTGGCTGAGCTCTATGTCTCATACTTTACAAATTTAGCCTTCGTTTGGCTCAGGCTTTAAGCCGGCTTAAAGCGTGCTTTTTGGCTTTTGGCTTAAAGCCAAAAAAAAGCCAAGAACCCCATTTTCGAACCCCATCTTTTTGGCCTTTTGTTTTTTTGATTTTTTTCTAACAATTTTCAATTTTACCCTAAAGTGGTTTATTGGTTTTTTGGGCTTTATGGCTTTTTATTAACAAATTTCAATTTTGGCTTTTTTGAAGGGTATTTTTGACTTTTTATATTATAGTTTTTTTTGGCTTATAAGCTAGCTTAAAGCCATGCACTCTCCAACCAAATAAACTTTTGAAATTTTTGGCTTAAAGCCAAAAAGCTAATAAGCCGGTTTAAAGCCGGTTTCCCAAACGATGGTTTAGGGGTGTTTTTTTATGTGTTTCTCACTTCCCCCATCTCTTTGGAATATTTTTCTTATTAGGTCCTTGCGTGCTGTATGTGATTCGTGGAATGTATTTGTGGAGTTTTCAGTAGAAGCGAAAGTAACAAATATAAGAGATATACATAAACCATCTGGCAAGAATGCCAAGAAAAGAAAAGTTCTTGTGGATGGGCCAGATTTAGCTGGGCATCTCACTTCTTCATCTGTGAAAAGTAAGGGGATTGCTCCACTTGGAAACCAATGCCATAAAGCCTTTATGAATAGTAGCAAGCAATGTATAGTTACTAGGCTACCATTTGAGAATGCCAAGGATTGTTTGCTTTCATTGAAAAAATCGATGCAGAGTCTTTGTCAAAAAAATTTGTTCCCATACAATCCAGAAGTGCTTTTGCAAAGGTGTGCTTATTTTCTCCTCCATTTTTCTCTTCATATTGTCAATCATATAATGATATTCTTCCCATATTATTTTCTCTTCATGTTGTGAATTACAATTATATTCTTGCTGTATTATCCTTCTGAATTGGGTGGAATGTCATTTAACATGTCAACAAAATCCTCTAATAAAATGGAAAATAAGTTCTAGAATTGTTTGTTTTCTTTCATTTTTTTTACTCCATTTCTGGAAATCAATTAATGACCTTCCTATAGAAAAGGATGATGGAACGGAAAGTTTTGTGCAAGTCCATGGACCCACAGAGATTGAATAAAGATATCCATGTTTTCATTACAAGTGAAGTCTATAGCTGATACCAGAGGTTTGCATGTAGTCTATAGCTGATACCAGAGCTTTGTATGTTTTTAGTTGCCGATGTCTACAAATAGATACTATTGGTCTTAACCTGGAAAACTTCCCAATGATGATATAAGACTTATTACACGAATATAATCCATGGATATATATCATATATGTGTGGACATATTACATTTCAAGAACGCAAAAAAAAAAAAAAAAAAAACTGGATATGGTCAAATGATAAAAATTTTCTTTGCCAAGGAGAAGACACGAGTTTGATTTCTGCTATCCGCCCCCATGTGAAGTAATTTAGCTAAGGGGTTTACAGTGATACCGTCGAATAGTTAAAGGAATCACGAAGTAGGTATAATCACAAAGAATGAAGGATCTATGGAAATAAGAAACAAAGAAGGAAAAAACTAGAAAAAAAATAATCAAAACACACTTGAAATATATTAGAGAGAGAAATTATACAAGAGAGATATGTCTTTCAAGATGAGATGCTTACAATGAAGAAGAGGCTCCCCTTTTATAGAGAGGAGGTCTATACAACCACACATTCAAACCAAACATACAAAGCTAATAATCAAAACTACAAGTCAATACTGCTACAGTAATTTCTGCTAGTCAAAGCTGCTACAGTGTAGTTAGCGTTGTTACAGTAGACTGCTACAGTAACTTTCAGCACTATTACTTATGGAATACAAACAGAAGAAGTGATGCATGCAGTGACGCTCGTAGGCGCTGACACTAAACGACAAAATACAAAAGTTCACACATAATTATGATACTGATGGCTGATATCGACTGATGTCGTCAATCCGAATCTGGGTCGCCCGAGGTAGAAGGATCCGATGCTACCTTTGGAAATTTGCGTAAATGCAATCGGTAAAGCGGATGATCTCTATAATCCGGGAAAATGGCATACTCTTCATGGAATGTAACAAGTAGATCTCGAATTTTCTGTCTCCATTCTTCTGGAAATGCTGGAGAATTATGCCAATTTGTACTTTCTTTTGTAAACAATTCTTCTGGAATATTAGAGGGATATATATA
>JAULLG010000002.1:951964-961977 GCA_035668355.1 Sarracenia leucophylla
AGCCAAAAAATCCATAACCACAAGTTTTTAAAAGGCGTAAGAGTTTTTCACACTTCCAAGTCCAACAGACAGTACAACCTATAAAGCTGCAACTGTTGATGCCACATAATATTTATATATGAAAGAATTCTCCCACGTAACACTTCTTCTTTGGTGTCTAAAATCCTAACTGGTCGTTCTTCGTATATAGCATCATCTTTAATTTGCAATCCTAACCAATCAAGAATATGTGACGGATCGGACTCGTACTTACGCAACATGGATACGTGGAACGCGTTATGCACGGGTGACAACTATGGAGGCAAGGAAAAATGGTAAGTCACCTCTCCAATTCTCTGAAGAGTCCCAAACGGCCACCCGAAATGCACCAACAACTTTTTTCTTTTACTAAATCTCATTAATCCTTTCCATGGGGAGACTACGTTTGCATATGACAACAATTTTTTTCATGATCTCACGCACAAGATCGAGCCCTAACATGACTACTTCCCCAATGTTTGGCCCACCAAATTGGTGACCTACAAGGTCTACCATACAAGACTTTGTCATTTCCATACTCGACTGGTAGCCATTAGTATAAGCGAATTTGACCAGCAATAAATGATCCTGTTAAGAACCACAAAAATCTAGCACACATGTGCATAACATATCATCTAGAACCTGGATAGTCCGCTCAGACTGGTCATTTATCTGGGGTGAAAAGCAATGCTAAAGGGTAGGTTCCTCCTTGAGGATGATTATAAGATATGTCAAAAATGTGAGGTGAATCGATAGTCTCAATCGAAAACAATGGATACCGACACACTATGAAGTCGAACAATCTCGTAAACATATAACTTGCCAAGCTTGTTCGCTGGATCAGTCATGCGAATAGAAAACCAATGAGCATATTTAGCGAGGCAGTCTACTACAATCGAAATGGTACTATGGCCCTTTGGTGACCTCGAGAGTCCCGAAACAAAATCTATCGTGTCATTTTCTCATTTCCACTATGAAATTGCTAATAGCTTGTTTGCACTTAGGGTTTTTTCCCAACTGCTACGCTTTGTGTGAAATAGTTGTTTTGGAGGGACAAAAATTCAAGCATAAAAAAGCGACACAGGAAAATAAATTCAAAAAATATTTTTAAGATAAAAAATGGGTCATTTTTGAGAAAAAGATTCACCACCTGAGATGGAGTTTGGGTGTGTGTCAGGTCACCCTTTTAAAATCATTCTCAAAATCAAGTAAAGCAAGCAAAACAAAGTTTGTATATTCCATTTTTCAATAAAATCGGGCAAAGAGTTATGGGGAAATATATTTAAAAATAGCTTACTAGCTGGACCTGATTGAAAACACTTAGTTTTAATCTACGAGTAAACTAGAAATGGGTTTGGAGATACAGTGTTACGGGTTGGGAAGGTGTTAAGCACCAAATATGTCTTTTCGGTACCATATTCTCTTTTTTCTATTTTTTAGTTCAATTAAACTGATTCCCATTCTATCATTTAAAAAAAGAATCTACTTCCAAACATCCCCACTCGAGCATAAAAAGATCATCAATTCTACCTACTAATCAACAAATTTCACAAAAAAGTTAAACTAATTAATTACCAAAAATAAAAACGTACAGAGTCTACACATCTATTTCTTAAAAATCAAAGAAAAAATCAACGATTTGCCGCTTTCCGCTGAAACTTGATCTTATGCCATCAGTAATACTTGTGAGATCGCTTGGTTATCTCATTTGATTCGTGACCTTGGTATTCACCACAATCAGCCTACTACTCTTAATAGTGATAATCAGACAGCTTTGCAATATTACTGCTATTCCAGTCTTTCACTACCGTACCAAATATATTGAGATCGATTGTCACCTTATTTGGGAGAAATTTCAAACCTGTCTTGTTTCCACCATTTTTTTGTTGTTGCCTTCATAACAACAATTGGCCTGTGTCTTTACAAAACTACTTGGGACATCTAAGTTTCATACTTCGATCTTGAAATTAGATGTTCATGCGTCGACATGTCAACTTGATGAGGTAATATTAGTCATGTATAATGACTCTAATGTTGGGATATGCAAGATCTCTATGATATGATCTAAGTTGCAATTGTGGAATATGTCAACCATGTTGGGATTGATTGAAGTATGATATGATACGATGCAAGCAGCAATTGTAGAATATGCCAATCATATTAAAATGCGATTGGGCGATAATATGATATCATCCTGGTTACAATTGTGCAAGGTGTCAATCGTGTTGAGATATGATTAGGATATATCAAATATGTTGAGATATGCCAGAATGTCTATGATATTGTCAAAATATGCTAGAATCACTCCATTATTCTTAAGAATTGTTATAATCTTCCCCTTTTTTATTTTGTTTTGTTTGTATTCATAGTATATATGTATGTGTATGCATGTATGTATGTGTGTTTGCTCATAGAATTAATAACACATTTTGAGCATTCTCTTTTCAATATTCAAAATTTTCGAGTTCCCAAAAAAATTGGTTTCATTGCAGGTTACAGTTAAGATTTCTTAGTTCCGATGTATAGAGGGAAAAATTCAAACTATATCCACTAACAATCTCATCAGTGTACTCTGAGCCGGACAGCTTTTTAAAAAAAGGTCAAAAAAATGAGTATAATCAACAGCCAGCCAAAGCAGAGTGTAGTGCCATCTCTCATCCTTTTCTTTGTGGAGGTTGCGAATTCAAACTCGTAAGAGACAGTTGTAGGTAATCTCCATTAAATTTAGGATAAATATATGCTATTTCCTGTGACAAAAAAGTAATAATAATTAACGGCCAGACAAGGAACGATAATAATGAAATAAATGAACGACAAGAACCATTCAAGAAATTTAGGACAAGGATACCAATATCATCTATAAATTCCACTGATGAATTTAACACTGATCATCACTTCACTGGGTAATGTAAATTGTCATCACAAAACTAGAAAGCTCATAACAAACCAACTATTTCAAGGACACGCAAAAAGCAAAAATCGTTCTGGCTTTCCTTTTTGTCACAAAACAAATTTCATCGTGTCATTTTAGAATCACAATAATCACGACATTACTAACAAGTGGGCTTTACACTTTCAAGAATTCTTTCAGTTTCTGTCAACAAATGAACAGTTTGACGTCATGATGAAAGTCCCAACCTCCATCACCAAACGAAGAAACAAAAACCCTAACAATGACAAAAGACGAGAAACTAATGGAACTAATAGAAATGATACATGAGATATGGGAAATTACTAGGGGTGTCGTTCTGTTTCTAAATCGTTCTAGTGTTTCTAAAAAATTACAAAGCGGAAATGGACCATTGTATCATGGAATCAAACCAAACTAAACTGATAAAGAATGGTTGAATACATGTTTAAAAACCGCATCTTTAAGAATAAATACTCGGTACCTATATTATGCTAAAAACATTTGTACATTTATTCGCTCATTTTTTTCTATTCATTTCTTTTTTTGTCTTTATATTATTTTATTTTATATTTTATTTTATCACATATTTTATAATATTAATAAAAAAGAGATCATTAGATCTACAAAATATGGATTATATTTTATTTTATAAAAAGTATAATTATTAATGGTTTATTAATTTTATAGTATTACTACGTTACGAAAAGAAAATAAGAAATAACAATGAAAAAGAGTACATTTTGCATTTTTCGTTATATATAATACAAATATATATTATAAAAGAGTCGAAACAAAGAAAAAGAGTAGATGTCAAAAAATAATTAATGTTTTTGCATTTTTCTATTATTTATTATAAAAGAGATGTAACAAACAAAAAGAGTAGATGTCAAAAACCAATTAATGTTTTTGCATTTCCTTTATATATAATACATAATATAATACAAATATAATAAAATTAGGTAACAATTTGGTTCCCTTTCATACGATTTTTTCAAGGTTTAATCTCTGACCCAAACCATAAAGAATGGTTCCCGATTTTTAGAACTGAAATCATACTAGTTACTAAAAAAACAGAACCGAACCATACGGTTTGGATTGATCAAGGACTGGTTTGCCAATTCAATCGATCTCTTTTTTAATACCCCTGGAAAATACAAGGTACCCATGATTTGAGATTGGCAAACCAAACAAAAGAATACCTATTCCCTGAGGCATTAGCAGAGAACATGCTTTAGCAATAGCTTAAGTGATTGTCTCGGCCTCTGTGGGGCGCCACATTGTCTTCTGGGCGCATAGTAAACCTTCCTTGTCTTTAGAGTAGGTGAAGCGGATCTCCCAGTGCATAGCTTTCAGCAAGTTCTCCAGCTTAGTGATGGTCTCAACTTTGTCGCGGACGATAAGCTTCCCATCTGGTCTTAGAATTCGATCAACCTCGCCAACTAAAGCCACTAAATTGCACCTATGTACCAACAAAACAAACGTGAACTGAGAACCCAATTCATCGGTATTCAAAACAACTGACTGTAGTTTCTTCAAAACTAGGATTGAAAATTGGAATTGGCAAAACGCACTTCTTTTCAATAGTGGAAAAGAGATGATCTGCATGGAGGAGATCATAAGATCTCGGGTAGGTGCTAAATGATTCACACCAATTGTGATAAATTCCAAATAGACCTCGTTCATAAATTATGGGCAGTGTATCTGGAGAGTCTATTGGGACCACATTCATTACCCACACTTTCAAGTCTCTCAGAGCAGCAGCAAATCTGCAAGCACAATCATTTAATCAGAACAGATAAAAACTGATATGAAACCAAGGCATTTCCAAAGCGGAGTAATAACAAGTTATGTTTCCTAGAACGATGATCGTTCTAGAACGAAAAACAAAAACAGGAACGCAGTACGCCATATCCTAAATTGTTGTACGATAGGAGTAAACTAGCTTACAATTTATGATGCACTTATTTCAAGCGATAAGCATATCATCAAGCATAATATAATATTCCAAATTATTCACATAAAGTGCATAGCTCAAAAATATTATAACCAGTTTCTTTTGCATTGCCCTGGCTGACGCTCCACTCTCTCTAAATTTGAACTTATTGCTTTTCATTTATTCTATGACAAAAAATATTTAAGAACTAAATACAAAAGATATGGAGGATTGCTAAATTCACCATTTTGGAACGAAAGTGTACCACGTTGCAAAACGTGCATTCTGTAACGTAATTCGCAAGGGCCAAGGGGGTGAACGTTTTATAGTAACACAAACACCAACCATAGGGGAGGTATGCCTTCAATGAGCTAATAACCTAAGAATAATGAAGCACAAATACTTTGAAAATGGTGCTATACAAGTATTGGTTACGTATCGAATATCGATACGAGCCCCATACTCGTGGATACATATAAGATATGCATGAGAAGTATTAAAAAATATTTTTTGATATACGTTTTGGATATGCTTAGGATACTAGGGGATACACACAAGATACGTTTTGGATACGGATGGGATATTTTTTGGATGCGTTTCAAAAATTATTTTTAAATTTTTATTTTTTCAAAATGTCATTTTTAATTTAGTTGATCTTTTGGTTTTATTGTTATGAATGTACTATCATTTAAATATTTTTTTTATAATTAATGGGAATTCTTTTCTATGTATACTTGTTCAATTATTCTTAACTATGATAGTTAATTAGTTACTGAACGTTTCAAACTAAAAACCAAATGAATTAACTCTTGCTAAACCGGAATTCTTTTCTATTTATACTTGTTCAATTATTCTTAACTATGATAGTTAATTAGTTACGGAACATTTCAAACTAAGAATCAATGAATTAACTCTTTTGATTTAGTTTTATAAGTAATAAGATACTGCAAATTATAAAAAATAATTTTTTCTAGAGATGTATCATAGCCATACCTGTATCTTACTTCTTTTTTTGTCGTAACCCTGTAGCCTCATCATATTGTTTTGATATCCCATATCCGTATTCGTGCTTCCTAACCTAAGAAATTTTTTTTTAAACCCTATCCCACTCTAAAAATAAATGAAAAAGAAAAGAAAAAAATAACATTAAAAATAAGCATGAGGATGAGGATGATATTGACACTCCAGTTTGTCTCTCTAACACTCGTTATCTTTTATAGTCTCTAACAAGGGGAGTGTGAAAAGCTAAATGAATGTCAATATCACCCATAAAATGGAAATCTGCTCGGAAACATTAAATTTTGAATAATTTTCTTTGTTCAATTCTTGAAGTAAAAGCAAGGAAGCGTATAATGATCTATAATTTAAGAAAAACTAGCCAATCAAAAGTAACATTCTGCATTCTCCTGTACACGATAACACTTGGAGCCATAAATTATTTTGCTTACCCTCCATAAACAGCTTTCATGTCCATGACATTCCTGATAGTAGACCAGCTTATACCCATCCCATTAAGATATGACTTCGTCACCACATGTTTCCAGTGTTCATAGTCTGCAGTGAAATCCTCAGGTGCTGCCTTGCCATAAACTCCAACCTGGGAGCTCAATAACCAATAAGGTAGTTTATACAATCTTGCTGGCCATTGTTCTGGCCAGTGAGACCCGCGTTCTGATGCATCAACAGGCACTCTGTGCATACATGCTTGCAATGGTACATTCCTATACACATATAAGTTAAACAATCACTAGAGGGTGTTTAGTGTAGCTGAAATTTACGAACTTATAAATTATTGCTGAAAAGATGTGACATGACTTAAAGCAGAAGAAGTTATAATTGTTTGTCAAAGTTGCAAACTTATAGCTTCAACCTTCAAGTAGTAAACTTTGTGTTAATTTAAAATCAGAAATTACAAGCAATAAGCTATAAGCACATCTATTTGGATTACTCTATATTTTTGCATCTATTTGGATTACTCTATATTTTTGCTAAACTATAAGCCAAAACCTTGAAAAATAAGCTCAAACAAACAGCCTCTTAGTGCAGGAAGAGCAATGTGTGTGTCAGAATTTGTAGCAAAGGAAGTGCATCTGGAACCAAATACAGCTTCTCCATTCAGCAAGGAATACATACAAAAGGATAAGCCAATTCCAAAAACCCACTTTGCATTTTCCCAATGCAACACAGTTTACTGTTCCAATTTTTCAAGAATCTAAAAGCATATAAAAACAAAACATGCCCAATACCTCAGTAACTAGAGGCAAGGTAACCAGTGAAACATTAAGTGGTTTTTATCAACATCACCAATGGGAACATACTTCCCTGGAAAACAAATTAAGAAACAAGAAAACAAATATATTGCATCTCAACTAAAGAAAAACATACCAGGCTGCATTTGGATCATCAGATTCTTGGCAGAGATGAGGCTCATTTTGTGATCTTTTGTCATAGCACTCATTAGAAGTAGTTTTTTTATATATAGCTATTCCCACTTTATTCACTCTATCCTTTACTATTCGCACAACTTCCCAGCACATAGATTTTGTCAGTTGCTTCATGGCTGCCAACAATCCCAACAAAAATGCACAAAACATTAGAATAAGAACAAACTCACTTCAAGAAAATAAGCATACATGACAGCATAATCTACCTTCCCAAATACCAGCATCTTCTGGAAGTTTCTGGTAAACAGGAGTAGCAGACCAGATGAAGAAACCACCAGGTCGCAGTACCCGATTGAGCTCCAATAGAAGTTTACCACCTGCCGTTTGTAGAATCAGATGAATTTCCCATTAAAAGCAAAACTAAATAAAATAATTGATCATAGGGTCCAGACCGTAAGATTCCTACAATACCAAGAGTCACTCAAAATACAGTAGTCAAAAGAAAAAAGGAAGTCAGGCCAAGAAGTTAATAGAGAATGCAACAATCGCTCTTTCAAATGGAAAAGGTAAAAAAAAAGAAGGGAAAAAAAAAAACTCAGGGCAGTTCTTAAGACATGGATTAACTTAAGGTCCTATGGCTATAAGCACCAGTCTTAAAACAAATCAGAAGTGAGATAAATAAATACCTTCAATATGCCATGGGACCCTACAACGTGCACAGTGGACAACATCAAAGACTCTGCCTGGGAATGGAAGTCTCTTAGTGCCCATCACAGCAGATATAGCAGGGATTCCCCTTTCAAGCGCAAATTGGACCTGGGCTTCGTGTTCATCTTTTGGAGCAAAGGACATGGTGAGCACATCTCGTTCAACGAGATAGCCTCCAAAGCTAGCAACCCCACATCCAACATCCAATACCACACGGGATCGTTTTCCCCAGGCAATATCAGGCACAGACTGCAGAAAAAAAGACGTATCCATGCAAACAAATGAAAACGTATGTTTATAGCAAGTTGGTGCCATAAGAAGTACAAAGAAAGTATGTTACTTTTAATGGAACCACGAAAGAAATGAGAATCATCAAACCCCAACAGAAAACATTGAGCTCATTACTTCTAGAATACTTCATTCAAAGGACTTTGAGCAAACAATATCCTAAAAAAACATCATAAAGAAACAAATGCTAAAGTTGTGTGTGATCTTTACTAAAAAGACAACAGAGATCTTTGAAACTATTTCCTTGAAAACAAATAAGCACAAATAAGCATCCTTTTTCCATAATGCAATTCTCTTTTAAATGGAACTCATTCTTCTATGGCCCCTCCATTTATCCAGAAACCAGATTCACCTGCCAGTTGCTTTTTTTTATAAATTAATGGTTAAGAAAAATATTTTTCACTTTTGTTGCTACTTGCCACTTTAATGTAGACGTAACCAGTTTCCCAATTGGCCAGCAAATTCCAAATTTTCCTGGATGCCAAAAGCCAAATGCTGCCATGTGCAATAAAAGCCGGTGAACTTTGACGGATAAACAAACCAGTTTGGGTTGAAAGCAATAAAAGGCACTGAAAGGATGAAAAGGAACATAGCTCAGTGTGGATGAATTAAATTAAAACTGGTAAGAAAGAAGGGGAGGAAGATGGTGTCCAAGTTCCTTAATGCATATGACTCAATATGAAAGGAATACTTACCTGGTTAGATGACCCAAACATCCCCAATCACATGTGCCTAAAAGAGTTCCAAGACAGACTTTTTTTTTTTTTTTTGGTAACAAAATAGTGAATCTTCAATTGTTTTTCTTGCAGATGATATCTCTGGGGTCAGAATTACACACTTTAATCACTGTTCAAGTACAGCATGCTACAATGTCTTAAGAGAACGACCGCCAGCAATGATTACTGGTGAACACATCTATCGGGGTACTTCAGTTGACATGAAACTTCAGTTATTTTTGTAAAGAAATAGTGTAGGCTAAAAGATTAAGCCTACACTATTTCGCATGAGGGTAGATTAAGCCATTCAACTGCGAGCAGCCTAGAAGAAAGATCATATTTAACTGAAACAAATACTGCAGACAGCAAAAACACATGTTTATGAACTTTTTAAAAGAATAAGAAAAAAACATGGAATTTGAATACGACTATATTCACAATAACAGACACATTCAAGTGCGAGCAGAAGAGAGATCATATTTAACTGAAATAAATACAGTAGACAGCAAAAACACATGATCATGAACCTTTCAAGAAACAGAAATATGCTTTCAATTCGTCTACATGACTATATCCACAATAAATGCATAATACTAAACTGACAATACAAGTCTGTTGGTATATTCTGAACACAAACAAAAGGAGCTGTTTTTTGTCTTAAACTTAACCTTCCCACTCAAAACTCCAAAGATCAATAAGTAACCGAGAGAAAGAACTCAAGGAAGGCAGCAGAAGCTAAAATACACTCTAGTGAATATAAATATAATTAACATAAAACAAAATTAGAATTTAAAATGACATAAGACCATGAAAAAACATAACACGTATTTTTTACTTTTTCTTGAGTGGAAAATTTATGATAGGGTAGAAAAGTTAGAAGCATTAACCTGTTGTATAAAATCAATGTAATGAAGAGCACCATGCTTAAACTGGGTACCACCACCAGGAAATATTAGGTAATCACCACTAACTTTGACCCAATTTTGATGCCCTTTCAATTCCACAAGTTTGGTATGGGGAACGTTATGGTACCATATCTGCACAAAAGTGAATCC
>JAULLG010000002.1:999685-1012651 GCA_035668355.1 Sarracenia leucophylla
AAGTTGCTAGTTCATTTCTTGTATCTCATTCATTGTATGTTGGTGAGGAACACCTTTTGGGTTTTGGTTTTATGGGATATAATTGTATGTAATTCACCTTTTCTTCATTTTGCACTATCACCACGAAAAGTGTGAATTTAAATTTCAGAAGATCAGTTTAACTAAAAGATGAAGTTGCAGGAAATCCTTTTCTGTCAAGACACAGTCGGCTGTGTCCCATCACAGTCGACTGTGTCAGTGCTGTAGTACCCTGTTGGTCTTTGTTTCAAAAAAAAAATTTTGGACCCCTTTTTCTCAAAAATGACTGCAATTTTCTTAACCGTGGATGTTTGTAGCATTTTCAGAAGAGAAGAGGTAAGCTTATGAGGTTTTTCATACAATTTGAAAGAAGAAGTTTTGTTTAAATAAAAATGGGTTTTTATTTAATTTCCAAAAAGGTCAGACTGTTACATTTCGCTTTCTTCCTGTAACACCCCGACCCCTCACATGCAACGATATTATCTACTTTGGGCAAAGCCCTCACGATTTTGTTCTTCCCATGGGGTCACACATCCTAGAATTGCTCCCATCCGAGCACCCTTAATCGCTGGATTCTACCAGGGTCCCTACCACCTGGGAAATGGCCTCGTTGGATGTAAGGGTCCACGATTTTACTCTTATAGCTCAGGAACTCCCTCTCCCATTCAGACATGGAAAACCAGGATGTCACAATCCTTCCCCCTTAGGGCTGCACGTCCCGTGCAGTAGCCTTCCAGCTCCGGTAGTCTGTCAGTCCACTCTCCGGACCCGCCCACTCGGCAGCATGCCCACATGCCATGCAAGATGCCAAGGGCCCACACTCGGAGGCAAGGGAGTCGGCTTTGATACCATTTGTAAAATCTTGACCCTTCACATGCTAATGATATTGTCTGCTTTGGGCAAAGCCCTCATAATTTTATTCTTCCTAGGGAGTCACCCATCCCAGAATTTCTTCCGTGCAAGCACGCTTAACCGCGGAGTTCTACTAGGGTTTCTCCCACCTGGGAAAATGTCTCGTTGAATGTAAGGGTTTATGGTTTTTTCTTTATAGCCTCATGAACTCCCTCTCCCTTTTCGATGTGGGATACCAAGATATCACAATCCCTCTCCTATTCAACAAAAAACCTTTGAGAGGCGACTAGGGTTCACAAAGAGGTGCTGTGGATCAATTTTAGACCTCTAAATGGTAAGTTTTCGTCAATTTTCTTTGAGATTTCTATAGTTTTAGCCGTATTTCTTATATCTACCGAGAACCCGTTACGTTTCAGATCATTACTACTGTTTAGAGTTCGGAAACTCTGATTTTAAAGCTCACCATTGTTGATTCCAGGTAAGAATCTTGATACCTTTTGAGCCCATGATCGTTTATATGAAGCATTTTAGATTATACGAAGTTTTGAAACGATTTTGTGTGAAAACCGAAAGGTGGACGAATCCTAACTCATTGTTTGTCCAAATTTGATGAAGTCTTTTTTGTGTGGTTCTAGTGTGTCTAGAAAAACCTAACCATGTCAATTGATAGCCTAAATGTACGTGGTAGAATCCTAGTCTTAAGGCTAAGGTTTGAAGATTGGGGGTTTTCTCTCCCAATTTAGGGAAAAAGTCATTTTATTTTCTTAACATCAAATTAAATATTTTTGTATGTAATTGAACCCCCTAGAAGTGGATACTGACATGATTAGGAGAGTATTGAGAGTTAGGGGTTTGGTGAAGTGGGAGAAGATTGATGGGATACCCTAAGCTTTCTCTTTGGGTTCAATGAATCTACTTGTAGAAGTTGATTTTGAACTTGAATTGAAGTATATGAATAAATGCATAGAAGTTATGAATTGAAGTGCATGAAGAAATTAAATAGAAGTGTAAATCGAAGTACTATTTGTAATTTGAATAAATAAGTTGAAGTTGTGGAATAGAAGTTCATTTTGTGACTTGTTATATGTGAATGTGTTGAGAAGTTTAAGGACGACTCATCCTTTAAACAGGGATGAAGTTATTAACTTCTTGTGAGCTATCGGACGGCCCATCCATTAAGCGGGGACGAAGTCATTAACTCTTTATGAGCTAGAAGTTACTGGATAGCCCATCCAAAAGCAAGAACGGCTCCTTGAGAGTCAAAATCATGAAGTTATATTTTTTGTGGTTTAAATTAATAATGTGAAGTTCAGTTGTTTGCAAGTTAAGAAGTTGTGTAGGTTCATCTATGTGTCCAGATGAAATGAGAAGAGAAGTAGAAAGGTGCTTCTGAAAAATGGTTATGCGTGGTAACAATTCATGAAAGAATTGCAGTCCTTATATTGTTGAAGTATATCTTGTGTTTTTATCACTATTGTATAACCTGTCATATACAACACTTGTGTTTTTATGGTTTATTATTTTTCCTACGAGCGTCGTCTCATGGTGTTGTTTTTATTTTCTTTTAAAAACAACACCCCAGGTGATACAGGTAAGGTCATAGCAAAGGAGTAGAGTTGTCAGGACTTCCTCCTCCATCACTGACGATGAGGGATTCACGGGTTTTGAGTTATATTCCATTGTAGTTGTTTCAGGAATATTCAGTAGATAGGTTCTTTGATTCATTCATGTTCTTATGATTTATTTTCCTTTTTTTTTTTTAGGACCTATAAGGCCATAAGGCCTCTTACCATATTATGCATGCATTGGTGAGGATTTGGGTAGTTGAATTGTGTGGACTTGAGGTATAATAAATCCTAAACTTGTTGGATTATTTATTGAATGGATTTAAAATAAGATGATGCCTATGTTTTAGAATGTGAATACCTTCATTACTATCGTGGTGTGGATGTATGATCACGAGTGTTTAAAATGGTTCAAAGGTTATGAAGGGTGAACGACGTAGAATTCCCGATAAAATATTTACTTACTAGAAGGTTAAATCCTTGGGATTTTTACTTTGTTTACACTAGAATTCAGTGGGACCATTCTAAACATTTGGTAGAACACTTTTGGAGGTGGAAAGAACAAGTTTTTAGAACCAAAACAATAAAATTTCAGTTGTTGGATTTTAATGTAGGAACCCATTTTTTGCACTAACCTCTCGAGCAGTGGTGAGGTCGCTCGAGCGGTCTCAATCTGTAAGCCCACCGAAGTTTGTTAGTTAAAAATTAAGTTTTAGGCCATGATTTAGGGTTTCAATAGAAGATTTTTAAATCCATAAAACCCAGAAGTTTGTATTTGGTAAACTTGTAGAAAAAAAATCTTTGACTATCAATGAAGAAATATTTGGTTGGTTGGCCGGTTTAGAGGAGACTCGGTTCAATGCCGGTTATTTGGCTTATCAATGAAGGTAGGTTATTATGTGAAGGTCAGGGTGTGACACATAGACTTAGGCTCCAACTTCTAGTCAAGTGCAAGGCATGTCTAATGTCTGCTTAACACTAAGTGCCCACGCCATAGTGTTGTTGAAGCTTGTCTTAGACCTAATGCAATTGTCTTCCTTGTATATCGCATGCATATGCCCTCTGCTGATCATTAGACCCACAAGCCATGCAAGATAATAATATCCATGCACCGAGTTTCCATCATCACACACTGAATATGTTCACCACTCGTGTCTTAGGGTCAGTTGATAACATTTGCCTCTTAGTCACCTTGAACAATGCAACATGCCCTCGTCATACTGCATGGATTGGCAAGTGTGCAAGGTGCCAATGCTTACCATCTGAGCACCTCATGTCAAGGTGCTAACAAACCATCCCCACCAAAAGAAGCCGACATCCTCATCAGTAGGATTTGTAAGTACTGTGCGACTTGTTCTTCAAACTGCCACAAAGATACATCCTTTTCCCAACATACCTCAGAATCTAGTAAGCCCCCTACTTAACCAGATAGTAATTTCGTCAATTCTTCTTACTTTGGCCCTCCGTTCAATTATCCAAAATCTTTTTAGCATCATGCTAAAACGTTTTTCTGATGACAAGAGGAGCCCTCCGAGCTTGTTTCCTTGGAAAATTCACCAAGTCTTCATGATATGGTTTCAAGAACTAACATGAAAAGTTGGATAGATTTTCAACCGTTCCGATAGCTCCAATCTATAAGTGGCATTCCCCACTTTCTTTACAATTTCATATGGACCATCCTATTTTTTAATTAGACCATGATGCACTGTCATAATATTGATTTTCTTTCAAATCTGAGGGGTAAGTTTTCACAAGACCTTGTCCCCAACTTGGAATTCCAACGATCTTCTTCCTTCATCAACATACTTTTTCATACGTCGACTTGCCTTTGTTAAACTGTCACATGCCTTATCAAAAAAATTCTTGTTTAGCCCTAGCAAACCAATATGCTACAAGAAAATTCCCTTATGTTGTCGTCCTAACCACCTCATGGGGAGTGAGAGGCTGATGACCCATTTTCTATTCAAATGGACTAATGACCGTAGTAGACGAACGATACAAATTGTGCACTATCCAACAATTTTAGCCAATTCTTTTGACTGGATGCCACATAATGCTACAAGTATTCTTCTAATAGCACATTCATCCTCTCTGTCTGACCATCATTATGTGGATGATTTGTAGTGGAAAACTTCAACTCAAAACTCATTAAGTTGAAGAGCACTATCCAAAATCGTGCAGTAAAACGAGTGTTCCTGTCACTCACAATATCTTTGGATAAACCAAAATATTTAACCGCATGTTTATAAAATAACTCAGCAGCAACATCCTCAAGACAAGCATGTGGAGTATGGATAAAAACTGCATACTTAGAGAAACGATTGACAATAATCATGATGGAGAGCATACCTCTTATTTTAGGCAAACCGAAAATAGAATCCATGGATACCAAACACGAAGGCTATTCAGCAATAGGTAGAGGTTGCAACAAACCCACTTCCTTTCTGGGTTCCGTCTTATCTTGTTGGCACACCAAGCAAGTTTTGACAAAGGCCTCCACATCATCCTCCATCTTTGGCCAATAAACAGGACAATAAAGCAAACATGCGTTGTCTACTCGGATGACCAACCCATTGTGGATCATGTGTTTCTCTAAGCAGTTCCAATCTAAGTCTCCCATTACTTGGGACATAGAGTCGATCTCCTTTGGCATGCAGCAAACCATTCTCGACCCAATACCTTCTGACAATCCCCTCTTTCACTTGTTGTAGATCTGTTGATACTCAACATCAGTGGCAGCATGTTCGGCAACCCATGCCACAAAATCAGTTTCAATTTGAGAAATTGCAGTGACATAATCGTCGACCCCTATCCAACTTAAGGCATCAGCAACCTGGTTATGTCGACCAGGCTTGTGCACCCACACAAAATCATATTCTTCTAGAAACTCTTTCCAACGAGCTTGCCTTGGAGACAACATCTTTTGCACCTCGAAGAAAGTATTAGCCACATTGTCCATCATTACAATAAACTTTGTTCCCAGCAAATAGACGCGCCAAACTTGAAGATAATACACCACTTCAATCATTTCCTTCTTATGGGCTGAATATTGCTTCTCAGCATTATTCAATTTTCTGCTTTCAAAAGCAACTAGATGTCCCTCTTGTACTAACACCCCACCAATGGTTTTATCTGAGGCATCAGTGTGTACTTCAAAAGGCAACTCGAATACAACCGCAGAACCGGCTCACTTGCAATTGCAGCCTTTAGTTTCTCAAAAAAATCTTGGCAACCTGCATCCCACCGCCATGGGTGATCTTTCTTCAATAAATCAGTCAAAGCCGTAACCTTATTCGAATAACCTTGTATGAATTTTCGATAATAGTTAGCTAAACTGAGAAAAAATCCAAGTTCTGCAACTTTGGTCGGTTGAGGCCAATCCAGAATGACCTGCACTTTGCGTCTGTCCATCTTGACCAGACCTTTGCTAACTACATGACCCAAGAATTTGATTTCTTGTTGGGCAAATTCACACTTCTCCTTTTTTACAAAGAGTCTATTTTCACGCAATCGATTCAATACCAATCTTAAATGAGTCAAGTACTTCTCTAAGGATTCACTGTAGATAAATATATCGTTTAGATATACAACCACAAACCGTTCAATATAATCATGAAACACATCATTCATTAGATTACAAAATGTAGTCGGAGCATTGGTAAGACCAAATAGCATTACAATAAATTCAAAAGAACCGTAGCAAGTAACACGTGATTTTTGGCTCATCCCCTTCAGCAATCCTCACTTGCCAATAATCCGAGAGTAAATCCAATTTAGTGAAATAAGTTGCTTTACACAGACGGTCGAATAAATCAACAAGCAACGGAACAAGGTACTTGTTCTTCACAGTTACCTTATTTAAGCCTCGATAATCGACACACATCCGCAAAGAGCCACCTTGCTTCTTTTATAAAAACACATGGGCACTATAAAGGGCTTTAGAGGGTTAGATCAGACCCGCATCCAATAACTCCGTCAATAGCTTGCGCAATTCAGCCAACTCCATTGGTGACAATCTGTACGGTGCTTTGGTTGGAGGCTTGACACCGGGAACTAGTTCAATTCTGTGATCGGTGGCACGTCGTGGTGGAAGAGAATTGGGCAATTCTAACGGCATCACATCTGCGAACTCCTGCAGCAAGTTAACAACTTCATTAGGCACTTCGATTGAAAAATCAGGCATGATCTCCATAAGTGCTACAAGATATGTCTCAGCACCCTTTTTCAATCCTTTGTGCACTTGAATAACCGACAGCATCTCGTTCTTCCCTTTTGTGCTTTTACCTTTGCTTGGCCACTTACAAGCCAAAACAAAATATGGTTATTTGTCATCCGTAACCCACTGAGATAAGGCATCACCATCACCTTTGCAGCCACAAAGAAATCTATCCCCAAGATTATGTCAAAGTCATCAAGAGAAACCACCATCAAGTTTATCCTTCCAGTCCATTTACCCATCCGAAACTGCAAGTCGTATACCACACACTGGTTGTGCGGTAGAATTTACTGCCTTAATTCTATTGGGGCTGTTGACAATTTTCAACCCAAGTGACTTCATCATGCGCTCTAGCACAAAGTTATGTGTCGTGCCTATGTCGATCATGGCCAACACAGCATGATCATTCAAAAATGACTCAATGTAAAGCAAACCTATCGCCGACAGGTTCTTCTCCACATGAAGGGTATTTAACAACTACAGGGGATAGACCCTCTTAAGGCTTTCCGAGTCCAAAACTTCACCATTTTCTCTCTCCGCACAATGGCATTTAATTTCTCCCACTTCGGACACTCCTTTGCACGATAGGAATCATCATAAATGAAACAGCCGGCATTGGTTTTTCCCTTGCTTTGTTTCTCATCTGTCTTTAGCTTCACTTTCTGGCCATTTTTTCACTTCTTGGAGCCTTCCTTCTTGTCCTCATTTTTCTTGAACTTTCCCTTCGATTTCGAAGTAGTGGCATCCGAAGTAGAATTTTTCCCTAACTTATAGTCCACAGGACTGTCCGCGGCAGCCACAAAAAAGGGTAAATCCTTCATCCCTAGCCAATGAAGTTCTAACTGTGCCCAAGTCTATAAACCCGACATGAAATTAAAAAACTTGTTTTCTTCCGACATGTTCTTAATGTCTAAAATTAAAGAACTAAATTCTTTGACATAATCCCGCATTGTACCCGAATGCTTTAGCCTTTTTAACGAATCCCTTGCAACCCATGACGTGTTACACGAGAGGAATTGATCCTTCAATTCCTTTTTAAGTGCTTCCCACGTATTGATCAAAGGACGAGCATCATCCTCCATCAGAGTTTCGCATCTCCGAAGAGATACATAGAAGTGATTGTCACCATCTCTCGATCTGGCACATGAGCAGCCTTAAAATACTGTTCCATGTCCCACAGAGAATTTTCCAACTCCTTGGCACTACGGGTTCCACCAAAGGCTTTCGGTTCTGGAACCTTCAAGTTCATGGGCGCAACAGTGGTTTCTAGACAACCATTGATGGCCTTCTTTGTGAGGGCTAGTTCCATTTCCAAATCTTGGACTTTGGATTTCATTGTCAGAAAATGCCACAAAATCTGCCATGATATCTGTAAACCGAGTAGTCGACATAGCAACATGTTAATCAACAGTAGCCTTCAAAGAGATGATTCCTATGACAACATCATCCATCCGCTTGACAAGAGAGAGGGACTCATCGGGTTGAGGCGTACCCATCAGTTCTTCGAGTCAAGAAACACGCTCATGAACTGCCTCTATTGTTCTACCCGGCATAACATCAACACGGCTTTGATACCAATTGTCACGGGGCTAACTTTCGCAAGACACAAAATTACTTGTTATGGCACTAAGTCACTCAATCAAGGCTTAGTCTCAGCCAAGTCGATGAAAATGCACGCACACCGCAAATACACTAATTGTGTGATTCTCCAGGAATGGCTTAGACAATTTCTTGGAGAACTTAACTATTTTTCGATAAAAGGCAAATCCAATTGCGTGACAAGTTAGGAGAAGACGCCAACTTTGCTTCTCATATACCAACTTCCTATGGATGATCTCAAATTAATTTACTTTTCCCTTTATTGGCTATCGAATGGACTTTTCAACGGGTCAAGGCAGAATCATAATGTTCAGCCACGAAGCACAATAATTGTCAAGTTACAGCACACTTCTAGCCTCCTAGCGATTAATGAGATACTTTGGATGTCGGAATATTTTAAGGTCCACTTTGTTTAATTTTTGTTTTATTAGCTCAATTTATCTTTAAGAATATATTATTTTTGTCCACTAGCTATTTCATTTTCTTCCATCTCTTTACCATATTTTAAATTACAATCATTATATAGGAAAGGAAATGATAGCTTGCTAAGCACTTCATGAAAAAAGTCTACAACTTGGGAATCTCCATGCAGTCTAAAGGAATTTCCAGGCAATGGCAGCATATAATAATAACCCTTTTCCTTACAAGTGCCAGTGTCATCACCCTATTAGGAATTCCTTTGTTATCACTAGTAATTGTAAAGATGTGCCATGTGTGTCAGATGAAATTTTGCTTCTTTTCCTCCTCTTGTCCTCTTTGTCCTCTTCATACTTTCTTTAATTTCCTTAATTTAATAAAACTTTTTAGTTGCAGACCATAAAAATGTATTCACGTGTATACTACAAAGCCTAGACTACCTAATGTCTGTATTGATGACAGAAACTAAAGTGAGGAGAAATAATTGCCTGACTGCAGCACATAAGACTGCCATTGTTAGTACGAACCGGAAAAAATAGAGATAGAGACAAACAAAAAATGAGGAATGGGAAATAAAATAAGAGGGGAACTGACTTCTTTCTGCTTTTTCAAACCAAAAAGCTCTGAGTCTTCTAAAGTCCGATCACGATCTTTAAACAGCTTGCGGAAAAACTTTTCTGTCCCTGGACTGCTTTCGAGAAAATGGCCAGTGTTTTCGTTAGTCACTGTAGCCTTTGCATCTTCTGGATGCACACGAAACAATCTACGAAACAAAGAAAACTCTGAAGGTTCTTCTTCCTCACCGTTGGCCTGCCCCTTGCCTTTGTCATCCGTCCTATCATTCCCATCTTTCTTGTCCTCAAATTTCTCCTTAAAAAATTTGCGGAAAAAACCCTCCTTGTCATCCTCTTCTGTCACCTTACAGACTACTTTTTCCTCAGATTCACTTTTACTATCACGAAATAACCGCTTAAAAAATCCTTCTGAGCTTGATGTGAGCTCCTCGTCTTCATCCCTGCTATCCCTCAAAAGTCTCTTGAAGAAGCCATCTTTCTCTGAGTCCTCTTCATGTTTTTCCATTGATTTCCTGTCATCCTCATCCTTACTATCTCTTAGAAGCCTTCGGAAGAAACCATCCTTATCCGATTCCCCATCATCTTTATCCACTGATTTCCTGAAAAATAATGAATCCCGGACTTTCGGACTTGGAATTAATTTCTTGAAAATCTTGTTCTCCTCAGGAGATGCCTTGCCCCCATCATCCAGTAAGGAGTTCCCCAAGGAAGGTTAGAATGATAAGGAGCGTTGAGTGGGCGGTGATGATGTTAATGACAGTAACCGCTGTTTTGATGAAAGTAACTTGTTAAGAACTTGATTCTTGCTCACTGGACTCGCGGGTGCATTCTGGGGCCTAATCAATGGCGGCCACTCGCCCATCAAAGTCGCTGCAATCTGACACTTCTCCTGAATTCTGCTAATCCCCTCATTATCATCCGAGTCCTCGAGCTCTGCCGTCAAGAACCAGTGCACTTTCAGTGCTATCTGAAGCGACTTTGAGCACACATCGATGACAAACTTGTCCAATGACGGGCTGGGCTTGTGAACCAACATGTAACATATCTGAAACAAGTAACTCTCGATGCCAGACAACGGCAGAGTGTACATTCGGTTGCAGAGGTAATCTCGAACCCCAGGATGATCATGCTTGTAGAGATAACTAACAGCAATCCACTCACAGAAGAAAGCCGAATCGAAGAAGCGAATAAGCCACCCATTGTCTCCTCCAACACTATCACTCGTTGGGTTGGTTCGCGTGATCTCCCGAGGCTCCGATTCACCGCGAGTCAATCCCAACAGCCGCACCATTATCAATCAATCTACCATCATAAAACTTAACCACAATTTTGAAGTTTCTTCAAAATTCACTTTCTCTCTAAACAATTAGATACCCAAACAAACTTCAATTAAAGACACTAAACCCTAACTGCTTCAATCGAACGCACTACCCTTAACAGCTTCAATCAAAAACAATAACCTTGACAACTGAAATCGAAACCTTTATAAAAAAAAAAGAAATAACACTCCACCCCAAAACCTAATATCGAATTACATCGGCTGTGCCAGTGCTTCTCTAGGCTGATTTTTTTCTTTTCGGGATAATGATCAGAGAATTCAAGAGAAAAAGACAAAGAAAAAAGTTTGAATTACGATGTAAATGAGAGATCGGAGTGGATTGACCCGAGGAAAATTGGGCTGTGGCGTTTGAATGCGAAGAAAACAGTGTCGCGTCCGCTGTACGACCTCCTGATGAACCGTTGCTTGTCGTCGTCGTCCTCTCTGTGTCGTTGGAGATGGGTGATGAAGGTGAGCAATCAAAAGCATTGAGACTCTTTTAAAAAACCAAAAAACGAAGGTAAATCAAAAGTGTATTTCAGAATCATTTTGGTCTTTTGAATATGCTGACGTTATTAAGAGATTGGAAAATTTTGATCATAGCCCATGGTAGTTAAAAAAATTACAGCGGCCTGTTTGGAATAAATAGGATTTGGCATTTTGTTTAATCCTTTTAATAGATTTAATCTTTAAATTTTTTAGATAATAGATTTAATTCTTTGAATAAAATAATTAATTTATTGATTACGTATTTATCCTCACATTGACACACAAAACGTTTAAAATCTCCGACATTTGCACCGCCATTAGATTCACACGACTGGAAAAAACTCCATAATCTCCATATACTCCGGAATCAAAAATCACAAGTCAATGTAAATTCAAAATCCGTAATCATAAGTAATAAAAAATCACAAATTAAAAACTCAAAATCACAAATCGAAGATGTGGAAATCACAAATCAGATCACTGATACACCTAAAGTGTATCATTGATACATCTTTGGTGTATCAATGATACAAGTATATCATTGGTGCATGAGCTCATTGTATCAGTTATACATATATATCACCGATACACCTTAACTGTATCAATGATACAAGTGCATTACTGATACAACTAGGTATATCATTGATACACCTAAAGCGTATATTGATACAAGTATATCATTGATACATGAGCCAATTATATCATTAATACACCCAAATGTATCACTGATACACTCAGGTGTATTAATGATACACGTATATCACTGATACATATAAGTGTATCACTTGTATCATTGAAACCCATTGTATCAATGATACTCAGGTGTATCACTGATACACCTTAATTGTATCCATGATACAAATGTATCACTAATACATAAGCTCATTATATCAATGATACACACATGTCTCAATGACTGTTCGTATTCTTCGAATGTGTTTCACAAATTTTTGATTTTCATATATTTGATTTGCAATTTTGAGTTTTTGATTTGTGATTTTTTCATCTTCTTGCGATTTCGGATTACGAGTTTACACCGACTTATGATATAATTGAGGAAAATTCTGTCATTACAAAATATTTAAATTGGTTGAATGACTAAATCTATCATTCAGAAAATCTAAAAATTAAATTCATTAAGAGAGTCGAATAAAGGATTAAATCCTAAATAAACGTTTAAAAAAGGTTTAATATATTATTGTTTATTTTTTTATTTTAAAATTTTGATTGATTTCTTTTTAATCTATCTGTACTATTATATAAAACAAAACGTTGTAGCTTCTTCACTCTGAAAGCCTCATCTTGGATTTTTAATAATTTTAAATATTTCTATATAAAAAAATTACATGGCAAATATGATTTGTCCAAATTTTAATAAATTTCACTTTCTAAACCTTTTAAACTTGAAATTTATGTAATCTTATCATTTGTTGATATTCAAATTACTGTATTTTCAAACCATATTTGAAACAAAATAATGTGACACAATTGGATTGATCTAAATTATTGAGTTCCTTTCAAATATAAATTTAACATAAACTTAACATTTATTGGTTCAGATTACTATTTTTCAAACTTACAATTTCGAATAAAGAAAAGTGACATAATTGATTACTCCAACATTCAATAATTATTGATGTGTATGCATTATTACCCTGTATCGGAGCACTCTGGATCTGGGACCAAAAAGACCGATCGAAGCCATGGTTACGACCCGACCCGACAGTATGCCTAGTTAACGCTATATCTGGGGCGCAACATGTTGGGTTTCGGAAGCGTGTAGTTTAAAAATCAATCGAGAGACATGTTTTTCATGAAAATAAACAAGAGATTCTAATAAAATGAATAGAAAAGTTACCGACTAGAGATTGTCGAAAATCTCTAGAAATCAAAGAACCGTTGGTGAGACCACCGCGA
>JAULLG010000002.1:1067193-1078830 GCA_035668355.1 Sarracenia leucophylla
TCTCTCTCTCTCTCTCTCTCTCTCTCTCGCACACACACGCGAGGACAGTCAGGTTAAGAATGTGTTGTGCATCTTACATGAAAAATTTACCAATTCACCTTCGATAAGCCATTTCACCACTTTCGGGTATTGAATATGTTACAGAAATCTTTTTCTGAATTTTGTGTTCATCCATATTCTGAAAAATATGAAGAAAAAAAATAAAGAAAATATTTTAGATTAAGACAAACATAGAGCAAGTGTAACTGACCCAATATACCACACCAGGTTTCACGAATGGAGAGAAAAGCAATACATGCTATGCAAGACGTAAGAATATCTGCATTTACAGATTAACAATAACAATATGGACAATATATACATACATATATGTATATTAACGCACAGTTCTAAATTAAGAATACTCACCCCATATTCATCAACACAAGCATGCTCATTCAGACGAAAAGCATCATGGTTATGCGACAAGCTTTGAGTGACATCAGCATAATACTTGGAATCATTAGCATCAAAATTGGAATTTTTAACAGCTTCAGTGGTGCTTGAAGTTCTAAATTCTTTGGCATCCTGAGCAGCTATTGTGGGACTCCTGGTTTTGTAGGAACAAGTGCTTTCTTCAAGATTAACAGGAGTGCAGATACTGGTAGCACATTTGGAGGCAACTGCTGAGACATCCTGCCAAAACAAAACAATCAAATATTATCCACCTACTTCTCCAGGAATAAAGGAAACCAAGGCTGGACCAGAAATTTTTCCACCTGAAATTCACAAGCAGGACTAGCCATATTATCCACATTCTTAACTGCAATCAAGCAAAAAACTGACTCAGAGTTACTTTAACAAGCATGTTGTGTTAGTTTGGCAACCTGGCTTTATGTTGGCTTTTTGGCTTTAAGCGGTTTTAAGACAAAAAGGCAAAAGTTTGTTTGGCTGGAATTTGAGTGGTTTTTAATTCAAAGGCTTATAAAGTGGCTTTTTGGCTTCTCGGAATTTTGGCAAAATAATTTGCTTAAAGTTGTAGCATTTTAAAAAAATTATTTTTAAATAATTCTATATTCAATATGAAACTCGTTTGATAGATTTTGACGAGTAGATTTTTAAAATATATTTTTTATAAAAAATAGATATGTATAATAAAAGTTATGATATTTTAACATATATAAAAAATTTGTGTAAAAAGCAAAAGGACTAAAAGCCCTGGAGGTTAAAAAACGAGGTTTTTTGGTTTTTTGGACTTTTAAGCAAAAAGGCTTAAAGCCGGCTTTTAGCCGGTTGCCAAACGAGCAAATTGTGTTCCATGAATTAAGCGATAAGGCTCACATTCATCAGAAGTGGCAACATCTTCTCCCAGACCTTTATGATGTCTTCCCATTGGGCACTCCACCCCATCATGCATTTCATCTTCACCATCAGAAACGATCACACGGATGCGTTTTCGACCAACAGCAATCTGCTGACTATCAGTAGCTATAGGCATGCTTTTAGGTGAATCTTGAGTTGCCTTCTTAGAAGTAACAGGCAGGCCAGCAGTATTCAGTTGGGTTGAATTTTTACGGGAATGAAGAAGTGAAATCAAAGGTAGGTCATCCTTTCTCTCTTCCACTCTGGTGCGAGATTGTGATTTCACAGAACTGGTTTTACTTGTCTCTTGGAAAGAGCTAGTATCAGACCCATTTGGTGAAATATCATTTCCTTCTGTGTCAGTTTCAGAGCAACACTCCTGCCTCATAATTTTTGCCTCAAGCTCTCTAGTTTTTGACTGCTTCAATTTGTCAATTAGCAATTGCAACCTCCTAATGGAAGCATGAATTTTTTTAGTAATGGAGGTACCATATTACGTAGATCCATATTGGAAAACAAATTACATGATCTGTTGCCCTAATTCCCTGATAAGAAGTAAAAAACAACTAATACGATCCAAATAATATTTCTTACTTAACTTACCTAATTTCATCCAAACAATTCCTGAGCACAAAAATTTAATAGGTTCCCCAAATGCATAAAATAGCTTGAAATAAATAACCAAATTTACCTTGCCTCTTCAACATTGTCGAATCTTATCATGTGGCTGTAATGCATATTCTCTAGCGCAGATAGCTGAGCAGAAGGCAGATTTGCCTGTAGAGCAATCCTGCAACATAGGGTAACACCATGAGCACAGATCGAGGGGATCCTGTCTACTCATAAAAAGCGGATCAGTATGTAATTATAATGGAGGAAATCATTTTAACAGGCTGTTCGAATGATTTCTACAGGTTATATGGCTCAATACGATTTCTATATGTAACTCCATCGTATTTCGTCATTCACTTGTTTATTTATTTTCTAAAAATATTTTGTTTTCCCATTTCCAACAAACCAACATAGCACCAAAATTTCTTCGGGACTAATTGCCAACAGAATACAAATGATAGAGAGTGATTTCAATCCTTAAATACATATTTTAAGATAATATGAAGAAGAAAAATCCTTATCGAAGGCATTTCTCCACCCAGAAACATCATATATCTTTAAAATTTCAAACAGAAAAGGCAATAAAAAGACTATAGGGTCCAAGAATAAGGCTACTTACCCATAACCCTCTTCAAATGCACGCAAAGCACCAGCCCAATTACCAACAGAATCCAAAACATCTCCAATATTAATCTTAGCTAATGCTTGCCCCTGAATCACTACCAATTTACCAGTTCAGAATAAAAAATCAATGAAGAACAAAATTGAAATGATACCACAAAGTTGTATATTCATCTAAACAGCTTCAATATTTTTGCAATGCCATCTTTGGATTCAAGGTGCTTCCAAATGTAAGTGTAATTTGGTTACCAAGTCATCTACAAGCCCTTGATTTCACAAATATCGTGTAGGAATCTTGCCTTATTCATATTTCTCCAATCATATTCATTAAAAACTGAGTAAAAATAAAATAGTAATGTGGTATCTTTGTCTGACATAAAATGCACAACTTACCTCCAAGTTGCCAATTGATTTGTAAGTCTCCCAACTTTTCGTGTACCATTTTAGCGCCTTGCTGAAATTCCGAAGCCTTTGGTATGACTCTCCAATGACTAGAAATGAATCACCCAGTTTTTCTTTGTCACAAAGTTCACTTGCTACTCTCTTCTTCCTTTTGGAAAATTCACGATGCTAAACAAGAATATTTCAATTGAATTTCAAAGCTTCAACCCATTTACAAAAAGAAAAGTAAAAGCAAAATTCAATTTTGATATATTTGACAATAGTACTGTTGGATAGCTTGATATACATTATTGGGCCCATTTCCTAGCAGCTTAAACTTTTGGGACAATTAGTGACTTAACATAGTATCAGAACACTAGTTCCATGACGTCTTAGATTCAAATCTCGTGATGTCTTTTCCTATTATATTTGTTATTATGCACTCTATGTGTTGAAACATCTGTTCAGCTTGTTTGTATCTCCACGTGCGAGACAGGGTCGCACGTGAGAGGGAGTTTTAGATAACTTGAAATACATTGTTGGGCACGTTTCCTAACAGCTTAAACTTTTGGAACAATTGGTGACTTAACAAGCACGACTCATGAAGCATGGGTGCTTCAAGAAACATGATGTACCCGTCCCAGATACATATTGGATGTTGCTACTTGCATGGTACTTCTGCATGTGTACCATGTACGCAAAAGACATACCTAATTTTCATACGTAATTTTCTTTTTTCTTTTTTACACCATAAGTAACTAGTATATATCGAAGCTGTAGCCCTACTAGAACACTTACTTTTATACAGATATAAAGTTTAGCTTCATAGGATTTTTGCCTATGATTAGCATGATTTTAAAATTAAAGTTTGGTTTGTATATTTGTTAAAATACATGCATTTAGCTATGATTTGTACGCACACATAGTTTTAAATAGCAATAGCGGTTGCCGTAATAGTAACGGTAACGGTGACACGGCTTCGGGGCGTAATGGTGTATCATAACGGTAACAATAACTAAAGCTGTAATTTTTTATTTTTCCCATAACTTACTAAAATTTAGCTCATACACATGTTTTTATTCCAAAATTATATTTATTAAATTTTAAATAATTTTAATGAATTTTATTCACTTTTTAAATATGATCCAATATATGTTTAATTTTTATAGCAATTTTAAAATGTTTTTCAAAATAATACAACATTAAATATATAAAGCTAATGTAAAACAACCAAGATGTAAAGATTTTAGGCTTCCTTATAGATTTTGAACAAATATTTTCTTAAAAAATTAAAATCTTAAATCATAATAATAGAAACTAATACAACATTTAATATATGAATTTAACCTAAAAAAATGAAGGCCTTAAAATTCTAAACATTGCTAGATATAGAATAAAAAATTTTAATTAAAATTCTTTTTCCTTTTTTAAGAAAAATAAAATAAAAATTAAACATTACATATACAAATCTGATTTAGAACAATCGAAATCTAATGTTTTTAAACTTAGTTTAAAAGTTTGCATAGATGTTGAATAAGCAATTAAAAATGTACATTTTTAAAAAATAATTATAAAGTAATACAACATTTAACATTTGAATCTAACATTAAGCAAAAAAGATCTAAAGATACTAATTTTATTTTGCATTGATCTTAAAATTTTCTAAATTGATATTTTTGCATTTTTGAAAATCAAAAAATATCAAAAAATTTGTAAATTTGAAAATCAAGTGTCACCCAAGTATGATATTTTTTACTGTTATGAGAATTTTTTTGGTAAAAACTGAAAAGAGTAGAAAAATTTCCAATGATTTCGATTGATTCACAATTTAAAGAGCCATTGTAGTGGCTGTAACAATTGTAGCATTACCGTAACGGGCTTTTACGGCATCGCAACAGCCTTTACAGCGGCATAACGACCTTTACGCATGTGATTTTTCATCACATTGTTAAAACGACTATAATAGGTATCAGGTGGCATCCAAACCTATACGTAATGGTGTTACGTAACGATAATGGTCAATTTTTAAAACCATGTTTGTACCTTGCGTTGGACATAAATGTGTAATTTGTAGTTTGGATCCATGTCGACTAAACCATTAACTATTTTTGTATTTGGTTTTCTAATGGTTATATTCAATACATTACTCCAAATTAAGCATACATGTTTCTAACGAATGTACCTAATCATACCCGTACCTTACTTTTTTAAGATTTTCTTGTATCAACGTATCTGTATCGTACATGTACCGGCACAAGAACTTCATAGGCTTTATGCCATAAAAATAATCTAGCTATTTTTACCATACCAACTTCAATTGTTCATGAAAATTAATAAGTTTCACTTTGCAAAGTCATCTTATGATTTCTATTAGAGAGATTACATTAACCACGACTGAGGTTTGTGATAAATTCAATGACCGCTCTTGACGTTTCTTAAATGACACAAACCTCCCCTATTAGTGTTGTTGGGTTAACTATGCTAATACATAAATCGATTTTACCATATTACCCTTAACACTAGATGGTACAAAGAATGAAAGCGAGAGAGATGGACAAGCCTCTGCCATTTGAGTGGGCAACGGTGATGACAATGGAAATTATAGACGGCGACAACAACAAGGATAGCAGAAATCAATGGCATAAAAATCCAAGTGAACAAGCCTCTCAAAGATCCTCAAAAAAAAAACACCATGAGATCAACAAAGGTTGGCGTTGGCGACGACGGCGGCAAAAATCAATGACAATGCGAAAAGAATCAACGGCGATGGTGACTTGCGTCATTGGTTGAACCACAGAGCCTCGAGGGTGTCGACGAGGGATCTGGTTGCTAAACCAGAGGGCTAGGGTTTCGAGGGAGAACTAGGTTTTCGGATGAGATTTAAAGGTATCGGCGAGGGCTATGGTGATGGAGGGGCTGCAAACCAGAGGGCTAAGATTTCGACATGACTACTTGTCGGCCTGAAGAGGGGGGCGACAACTGCGTGGAAGTTTGAAATTTGTTTCCTTTTTTTTCTCTGAGTTTTGGCCCTGATACCAAAAAGAATAACATGGTTGAATAATTGACTTACCTTCAAAGAGGTAGAGCAACCTATTTATATCGATAAACAAGGATTACAAATAAGGAAGGAAATAAATCGCAAATCAAATTATAATCAATAATATCTTAATTTCCTAATATATTGATTCCAGTAATCAATCCATAATCAAACCAAGATCCTATGTATCTTCCAATGCGCAGAAAGACCAAAACAAGGAGCATCAAATACATACAAAAAGATACTTTATGCACCCACGGGCTGCATTGAAGAACTTGTACATGGTGCATAAATACTTGCACTAGCAGGTGTACTAAGCAACTCAATGTGTGCAACTGTGCATTTAGAAGCTCCCCAAGATCCTTATCCCCTCGATGCGTGCTTCTCCACGCTTCTCCAGCCCTGTCGAAACCCGCCATCGTTAAACAATGGCAAAGCACAAAGAGAAAGAAGAGAAAAGGGACAACAACAGGCTTTTACAATGATGACAACAAGGACTCAAATTGCAATGACAGTGACAAAGTGTACGCAGTACTTCCTGTGACAATGATACAAGTAATTGACGGGCATTCGTTGGTATAGCGCTTAAGTTGTGATGATAATAGATGGCGAGTTAAAAGATGGGCGTTAACGGTGGTGGAGATTGAAAGATGGAGGTTTGCAACAAGGCATGATGTTGCGGTGGTGGTGTTATTTGATTTATGGAGTTCGCAGTGGCGGAGGCAGTGATTGGTTAGGTTGGTTGTGGTGGTAGTGCTGATTAATTGAGTTTATGCTAGTGGTAATTAGTTGGGTTTGCGGTAGTGTTAGTGATTCGAGGGCCGAGGCGATGGATGCTTCTGGTGGTCGTGGTGAGGAGCGCCAGTAGGATTCAATGGCGATGTTAGATGAAGGCATGGTGTTTGCAGTTGTGGTGGAAATTTGTGGCGATGGAAGAATGTAGGTGGTAGTGAGGGTTTGCAGCTGTAGTGGTGATTGGCAGCGTTTGCAGCTGCACTGGTGATTGATTGGACTTGCAATTATGGTGGTGATTTGTAGTGATGAAATCTTTTTTTCCGTGGTGGTGATGGGATTTACAGGACTAGTGGTGGTGAGGTGCACTGATGTTGGGTCTTTCTATTAGGTATTGGATTTTGATGTTGAAAGTTAAAGGGAGGTGTTGGTGGTGGTGGTGCCATAGGTATAGTGAGACAGATGTAAATGGAAGAGGGAGCAGTAAGAATGTGGAAATAAATTGAGGTGTTTACTAGAGGGGGTGGTTGGCGGTAGTGGTTTTACTATTAGAGATTGGAATAATTGGAGAGAAAGAGGGAAGTGGAGGTGGTGGTCATGTCTAGTAGGGATAGAGAGAGAGAGAGAGAGAGAAATAAAGGAGCAAGGAGGAGTTGCACAAGGGAGAGTCAGAGAGATGGATAGAACAATAGAGGAGGATAATATGAGGAATTGGCAATATAAAATTAGAAATAAATATGAAATAGTAGATGATCTCAGCAAATTTAATACCTTCTGTAAACAACTGACAAAGGGGGAATCTAAAATCAAAAACTGAACCACAAGGGATGTCGGTGTTAATTTAGAAATGTCATGGGAGGTCAGTGAATTTATCAGAAATCTCAGGAAAGTTAATAAAATTTATACTTATTATCATGTACACTCGATTTTTTAGACTAAAAAATGTACGTGGAAAATGCTAGAGCTTAACAAGAGAAAAAAGCTAGAAAGGGATTGCAAGCAATTTTCCAAAAAGAACTATATATTTATTTTTATCCTCTAGGATTAATCGTACACTTTCTCATCTAACCACCTTTGTTAACCCAATTTATCGTAAATAGATTTGGATGCTTAAATCAAAATTTTACAGGAGATAGGAATCCTCACTTTCTCCTAGATTGGTTGGTTTTGGGGGAGAAAGCTAAAAATTACAGGACCTTGAATAAAAGATATCATCAAATGGGATTGGCATTGCCTTTATATAACAGTACATATACATGGTAGGAAATTATAAAACATGCTGAATCTCTGAACCAAACAGAGATTTTAATAAAATAAAACACCCACCTCCAGCCATGTAACCGAGATTTTGTTCACAGATAAATTACATGTAAAATGTAAAAAGTAATGTGTGCAAAAATACCATAAACATGGAATCTACACCCACGTGCTTCCAAAAGGTGAAAATAGTGCAAATTAAAAATCAGCTCACAAAATAAAAATAAAAATAAAATCAACAATGCTTTCAGTGCACATAAATTATTATGGAACTCATTTCAGCAATAAAAAGTAATTCAATAGTGAGATATAGTATAAAAATGAGAATGGGACCAAGAACTTACTTTTGACCAGGCAAAGATCAAGCTTGATTTCTCTATAAGAAGGTCGAGAGATGAATTCTGCAGCAGCAGACATTTCCGTTCACTAGCTGTGCCTCTAGCCATGGGCATGTTTCTCATCAGCTTCTTGAGATTCTGTTCTTCTTTCTTTAACTCATCCATTACTTTCATTGCTTCTTTTACAGTTTCAATATTCTGACCGATTTGATCAGCCAAAGCATCCTCATCTTCCATGGATTTTGCCAGTTTAAGCGCCTTCTCATAGCAAAGAATTGCATCCTCGCATTTCTGAACCCTGTAATGCAATTCCCCAAGATTGATGTACCCTTTTGCCTCTCCCTGGCGGTGACCAATGTTGTTACAAATCATGATATCCTTTTCAATATGCTCTCGTGATTTATCCCACTTCCTGAGCTCCATGTAAACTTTTCCAAGGTTATGATGGAGCCTACTACGCCCATCATCATCTTCAATTACCTCCTCTTCATCACAAATCTGCAATCCTTTGGTAAGAATTCTCTGGGCTTCTTCCAAGTTATCAAGATCCATTTCAAGCATTCCAATGTTATTATGAGCATCAATATACTCCTTAAGGAAAGAAGATTTACCAGATGTTGGGTTCTCCTTGAGACTTTGGGCGAGGCTCATGGAAGATTTGAAATACTTTTTGGCATTTCTAACAGAATAGTGGTCATCGTCAGATTTTAGAAACATTTCATGGTAAGTTCGACCAAGTTGGGTGCAAGCTCTTTGTTGCTCTATGATGTCATTACTGTCCCTGGCAAGTTCTAAATGTCTTTTCTGCCATCATAAGTAAAAAAATGATAAGTATGGTAGAAACAATTGAGTCGAACAGAGAAACATGCAAACTCTAAAATTGAACAAGGCATTGTATATACAAAGGTTATTGTTGTAAATGGCAATAATTTGGTTACCAGAGCAGCAAAATAATTAAAGAGAAACAATAGATTTATGGGGTTCGACTTATAGTCTATGTCCTTCACTATTAAGAAAAAAATATAAAAGCAGGCCAATTTTTATCTCTCGCCCCCATGAACCCCCACACACCTAGAAATATACTCAAGAACTTGTATATTTAACTCTCTAAACTCTATATTTTTCACAGTGGACTTCACTCAAGTTTTCTCTTTGGTTTTTAGTCATCTGAAACTGACAAATGAACTACCTATCTATACCTGAAGTTCTGGGATGTAAACAAGGTAAGCTGAGGGAACTATTCCTAAATGCAAAGTAATTTAGAACGGATTGTTCTCCACTGCCAATACCCAAGGTTTTCGGCTGCATGTTTAAGGTTTCGGCACATGCAAAAACAGACTCAAATTTAATAATCACGACAACATGCATTGAATGCAAATCTGCCAAAGCCATGATTTCTGCCATGAAATTTCTAAGGGGGATAAGGCTGTAAATGGAGCCACCGGCCACCGCTGACAATATCTACCTTGGCGAACATTGGAGATGATTCTCCATAACAAAAATATTCTTCTTACCATCTTTTTATTGCCTTAAATACCACTAACATTGATCAAGCTGAAACAATTGCCTGAATTTGGGGTACTGGAATGGGTTGCATCATCGTAGTTGTTGGATCTAAATTCGCCACAAAGTTGCACCTCTAACCTGTTTGTAACACTAACACCGCAGCTGATCCATATTGAGAAAAGGATATGGAGGCATAAGATATAGATACAAACGTGACAAATTCAGAATTAATTTTCTACCATGGTTTTTGAGCCACAAGATAAAGGTTCAAATAGAGATTGCTATGAACCATTTCAAGGCACAAAATGTTGGATTGCTCCACATCGCCCAGTTTAAGCCCCTTATGTGCGGTTTATGGGCTCAATTTCTCATCTCTTTAACACTTGGGTTTTAAGGAATTGTGTGGACTGGACTATTCAACTTAGTATCAGAGCTAGGTTGCTCGTTTTCCAACTTGTCGAGTATCCAGCTGCTATGGTCCAGGGAATGTGTTGGATTGTCCCACGTCGCCTATTTTGAGGCCCCTCTGTGCGGTTCTTTAACATCTGGATTTTAAAGAATTGTGTGGGCAGGGCTTTTCAACTCAAAAGTCGTCACACACTCACGTAGTCACATGTAATATCAAAGTATAAACCCGGTCTATGGCATGTGGGTCATCACCACGAAAGAGTGTTCATGTGTGGAGGAATGAAGGTGTTGTTGCCAAAGTGTGGAGATCGTAACACCCTAGCCATCCCTCATCGATAAAAATGTGGTAACATGCAGAATATATAAGAACACTATGAATTTTGGACCGTGTCGTGATGGCTCTAATGAAGAACACAATGAACCATATTGGGCCCGAGCCAAACTATTGAACAAATATGTTAAGACAATGATCAATATATCAACATACAATCTAAGAAGCATTGACACTTCTACAGGTGTCGGGCACGATATTCTTTAGACATTTTTCAGGCACTCCTAAATTTGTATTCAACATTTTTTTAAATGTGTCTTAAGTAAGAAATTAAATTTATAATGTCATACACTTTTTTGAAACTTGACGAACACTTCAATGACACTTCTTGAACTCTCCGAACATGTTCTATGTGACAAAATTTCTTCATAATAACAATATTTTGCATTCTTCAAAAAGCAAATTATACACATTAAAGATATTTTAGAACATTTATATGAAGAAATATAAGAATTTTTTAATTATATTAATAATATGTTGTATATATTCAATTGCTATTGAATAAATTATTTGATATTTGACATGTAATAAATATACAAAAATGTAAAATTTTAAAATATCCTAGATGTGGTTTGTCTTGCATTTTTTGAAAATTGACGTATCGACGTGTCTGTGTTCGGTGTCGGCATGTCCATGTCATACGAGTGACCGTGTCTGTGTTACTTAGCATACAAAAATAAGGAAATAAATGATCTCTCTAAGATTCTCCAGAGATAGATGCAATTGTGATAATTGCTCCTTTAGTAGTCGTTCTCAACCATAAAGACATTGAATCTCGTGTATCATTTTCGAAAAGATTGTTCTAGCCTGTACAAAGATTTCTTCAATTGACAAATGTGGTGCTTTTTACATGGAATAAAAAAACCCCCGGTTAACAAGTATAAATCTACTAATTGAACTCATCGTGTAGAAAAGAAATCTTGACATCAAGCTGCTCAAGCTCTAAATCAAATATAACAATCATACGGAGTAGCACTCCTATGAAGCTAGGCTTAATGAGAAAAAACACATCATTAAGTCTAATGGGTTTCAATATTTTTTATTTTTTACTTAATGGCTCCGTTTGCTATAAT
>JAULLG010000002.1:1116388-1127344 GCA_035668355.1 Sarracenia leucophylla
TTTTTTTTGTTTTTGTTATGATTATATTTTGGCTCATTTTTATCTAGGATTGTAATATTTTTTATGAGTCAAAAGTGTCTTTTTGTAATTTTTTTACAAACTACTAGAACACGTCACAAACTCACAGAAAGGGGTAGTTATGTTAGTCCATTGGTTTTTTAATTTGTCTTATTATATCAAGGTCTTAATCGGTAATACATAGGTTTTAAAAGTCTTTAGTAGTTTGACTAGTTTCCTTTATTTTATTTTTTCCAGCAATCATAGTCCTAGTATGGGAAGTCTTCAAGCATATATAAACAAATGTAATGGCTTCAATTCAAATAGATCAGTTCATAGAAGTTTTCAAAACTTTTACAGCCTCTCTGGCTGGGGTGGTACAACCTTAACTCTAGGTGTGTGATGCCTATGAGTCCTAGAAGTAATTCCTAGTTTTCTTCCTCTTCTTTATTTTTTTTCCTGCAGAATCTGCATGATCATTCAGATTTCAGGAAGATATCCAACTTATAAATGAGCCAATTCTATGCCAACATCAAATATTCAACCTCATCATCCAAAATACACATACAGACGCTATAACTACTGTTGACGACCATTATTCATAGTTGATAGCACCATTACATCATCACAAGTGTCCTGTTTCATTTCATGGCGATCTTATGTGTCCCTATCAACGGAATCAAATCTATTGCTTTCGGATATTAACATGGCCCAAATTAATATATATTCTTATTTTAACGTTTTTTTTTCTACCATACTATTGCTTGTCTAATTTTAGATATGCTGAATCTTTTTTTATTTTGTATTTACGTTGCAGAAAGAAGTTAACACGGTTGTCTGTAAATGCTAATGGTTCCCTTATCCCCAAGGATTGCATTGACAGGAATCTAATAAAAAGGAACTTGTGGTGAGTAGCTGACTAGTTTAATGGATATCAGGCATCACTGTAAAATTAATTTTTTTAAGAAATTAATTCTATACAAGTATCAACTTGTTGCTACAAAATTTAAGCAAAAAAAAAAAAACAATGCTATAGAAGCCGCCTATATCATTGCCTCTCTCACATTAGCTGGTGGTAACCACGCTGCTTGATGTGGGCTACCAGGCAATGTGAGAGCTGCAGTGAAATGGGTGGTGTCTCTATACTTTTCCTAGGAAAAATCGTGGGGTTATAAACATTCTCTTTGATTTGAATGCATAATGAATGACTAATCATTGTTTCATGAATTCCAAACAATCCTCTTTAATTTTGTATATAAACTTGTATTACACAAACTATCAGTAGAAAACTGATGATTTTAGGTTTTATTGCCGTTCCACTATACCGGACATCTATCTGCAAGTAACATTTGACAGAGGCAAAGTTTGTTCGAAAAAAATGCCTTTCATGTTATGGGTGCAAGCTGATGGCTTTCAGAACATGGTTGCAGGGTGGTGTAATGACTATTGAGTATTTGGAAATCTAGCTTTTATCTTAGCTCTAAAGTTGAAGATGCTTATGGTTGAGTTAAAGAGAGAAAATTCAAAGGCGTTTTGTGGGTTAGAGATATAGAAGGTTGAGCTACTTTGGAGATATCTATTGCTTGGATGCTTAGGAAGTGGTCACGGATTCACGACACTTCTGGATGAGGAGAGGAGTCCGAGGAAAGAGTTAAGGTTAACGTTTGGCAAGTTGGCAATGTTATAAAAAATCAAATGGACCCAGAAATCCAGGGTATGCGGTTGAAGGTTGGAGTCTTGGAGAAACTCGGGTTTCTTTTATAGGTTGACCAATACTCAGACGAAATAACCTGATTGGGAAAGTGCATGTTAATGGCACTCTACTCACCTCTGAGGAAGATATTAATTATTTCATGTTTTTCAAAGAGAAAGATATGTGGAGACCACGCCCGGGCGATTCGGAAACGACCACGCCTGGACAATTTGAAGTTGGATGCTATCTCTAGCGAGGAAGCAAGTTGCTTTAAGCGGCCTTTTTTTGAGAAACAAGTTGTTAGAACATTGAGAGATGACGAGGATAAGGCTCAAGGTTTGAATGGTTTTCTTAGTGGCTTTTTTTTTCTCGATATTATTAGAGGTGGTTTAGAGAGGAGTTGATGGGTATGTTCCATTTCTTTTTTAGCCATGAATCCTTTGATAAGAATGGTAATTCCTCACTTATTGCCTTTATCCCTAAGAAAGGATAGGCGGAGCATATCAAACTTTAGACCTATTAGCTTGATAAGCATAAGTTATAAGCTTTTAGCTAACGTTGTAGCTTCTAAGCTCAAGAATGCTCTAGTTACTGACTTTTTTACTCGCAGAATTCCTTTGTGGGAGGTAGATCGATTCTTCATGTTGTGCTCGTGGCAAATGAGTTTATCAGACTCTAGAGTTAGAAGCGGTGTTCTAGAGGTTATTTGCAAGTTGTACATTGAGAAAGCTTATGATCATGTGGGAGTTTATCCTGTACCTATTGTAGAGGATGTGCTTTGGAGAGGGATGGAGGATGTGGATACTGGTTTGTACAGTGTTAGTTTTTTTTTTAATTGATTCTGATGAACAGGATTTCAGCATGGTTACATGGAGGAGATTGAGGCAGAAGAATTCGCTTTCTCCTTTGCTTTTCATAATTGTGATGATTGAGTTATGTTGGTGGATTGAAAGAAGGGTGATTTGTTGTGGGATTCAATTTTCTATTTTTTCTCTTCTTTATGTTGACGATATGTAGGTTTTTGCAGATACAAAGTGTTAAATGAGGGGTATTACTATATTTTTATATGTGTATGTCTCATGATATAAATAATAGTGATAAGAGAACCCTAATTTTGGTTACTCTCTCTTTTCATCATCAGAATAATTCTCTTAACTTTCACTTCTTTCTCTTTCTCTTTGCTCAATCTTAACATGGTATCAGAGCAAAGTCCTATTCAATAGTAATCCCTTTCTCTTTTTTTTCTTTTCTTTTTTTCTTTTCCTTTTTCTTTATTTTTTCATATTTTTCTATTCATTGATATCCCCAAAAAAATTAAAAAATCAAATTGATCATTCCTTAGATGATCAACTGATCCTTAGGATCATTCTCCTGTTTTTTCCCTTTTAATTTCTGTATTTTTTCAATTTTTTAAAATCATTTTCGGCGTCGACAAGGTGTTTATCCCAATCTACGATTGCGGTGCTTCCGGCTTGAATCGATGGTCCTTTCCTCTTCTATGGGTGCCGACTTGAGCTGTAAAAGGTCCCAGTAGGGTCGATTCAACCTTTTGGGTTGTTTTTTGGTTGATTTGAGGTTCAACATAGTCGTGACTTGGTTTTTAACGACTTGTTCTTCGCTGTTCTTCGTTGTTTCTTGCTTTTTCGACTTCCATTGATGTCGACAAGAGTATTTTCAACTATCTTGGGTGATTTTGGGCTTATTTGACTTCGACCAGCCATCTCTTTGGTTTTTTCGCATTTTCTCGTTGCTGTTTTTCACTCTGGTATGGATTCTTAAATATTATTGGCACCCCTGAGGTTTAGTTCTTCATCCTCTTTTTTTTTTTCCGTGTATTTTTTTTTTTTCCTTGTATCACACGATTATGTCTGATACGGAAAAGCATTCTAGTGGTCTTGGGGACACCGGATTGATTCGTTCCGGAACTCCTATTGGTTGTCTATCTCTTCAGATTAGCCCGGTGAAATTGGATAGTAGTAATTACTTGATTTGGTTTCGTGCTTGTAACTTGGCCATTACTGCTCGTGGTTTCTCTAGGTATGTTACTGGACACACTACACAACCATCAGTTACATGGCCTTTTCGCACTCGCTTGATAGAGGAAAATGCTCTTGTCATGTGTTGGTTATTAAATTCCAAGCAGCCATCCATCAGTCGTAATTTTTTATTGTTGGATATTGAACATAGGATTTGGTCTGCTGTTATTCAAACTTATTCGCAGACTGGCAATGATGCCCAGTTCTACGAGTTGAGGAAGAAACTCTATGGGTTAGATTAAAAAGATCTATCATTGGCTCACTACTACACTGAGTTGACTAGCTTATGAAGTGAGGTTAATTATTATCAGGACTTTCAGGCAGTTTATACGACTGATGCTACAACTTTTTAGAAGATGGTAGAAAAGGAACGGGTTTATGATTTCCTTGCGAATTTCCACGTTGTCTATGATCTAATATGTGTCCAGATTTTGGGCCGCGATCCATTCCCTACTTTGAGGTAGGCATATGTTTATGTTCAATAGGAAGAGAGTCGTCGTCATGCTATGATTCTTCCTATTAGTTAGGAATGCTCTGGATTGACTGTCATATCTATCACCCATCCAGGCCAGTTTACCTAATCTGCGGAGAGGAATAGTTCAGTAGCCCTTGATCAGTTACGATGTGAGCATTGCGATAAGGCCCGTCATACAATAGATCACTCCTAGAAGTTACATGGTCGTCCTACTCAAGGACGTGGCGATGGTCGTGGTAGTGGCCGTAGTGGTTCTATTACTCTCATGCTCATCTTTTAGAAACATCCGGTAATACACCTACTGAAATTGGCCCTCTCTCTGAGGTTGAATTGACTACTCTCAGGTGCCTGATAACTCGGGTTGACATCTCTTCTTCTACAGCCTCCACTTCCTCCCTTAACTTTGCTCACTTAGGTATATCTCCTAGTGCATTCACTATTGTTGCCTATGATATTCCTTGGATCATTGACTCAGGTGCCACTGATCATTTGGCTGCGTCATCTACCTTCTTTTCCTCTTATTCTACTTGTTCTGGTAGGGATAAGGTTCGAATAGCCAATGAGACTTGATCATCTATATCGGGCAAAGGTTCTATCCATTGCTCCTCCACCCTTTCACTTTCTTCTGTTCTTCATGTTCCTAATTTTTCTATTAACCTTTTATCTGTTAGTCGTCTTACCAGTTCATTAAATTGTTTTGTAACCTTTTTTCCTACTCATTGTGTTTTTCAAGAATTAGTGATGGGGAAAACGATTAGCAGTGGTAGTGCACATGGTGGATTGTACTTGATATTTCGTCTTCCCTTTCTCTTTCACCTTCACCATCTAGCCAGGCTCTGCATGCTGATACAAGAGCTTTCCTCTTGCAACTACATCAGTAGCATCGTTATTTGGGGCATCCTTCTTTTGGAGTTTTGGAGAGGCTTTTTCCTTCTTTAGTCAAACACTGTTTTAGGAATAATTTTTGTTGTGAGGTTTATGAACTTGTTAAACATAAGCGGTCTGTTTACCCTTTAGTTAATAAGCGCCGTGATTTTCCATTTATGCTTATTTATTTTGATGTTTGGGACCCTTCCCCTGTTACTTCTATTTTTGGTTATCGGTGGTTTGTAACTTTCATTGACTGTTATTCTCGTGTCACTTAGGTTTATTTACTTCGTACTAAAAGTGAAGTTTTTTCATGTTTCCAAAATTTTCATCGTATGGTGCGTACCCAATTTGATGCCAACATCAAGATTCTTCGTTCTAATAATGAGACTAAGTATCTTGATGGTGGTTTCCGTACCTATCTTGAGACTCATGGCATCCTATTCCACATGATTTGTATTCGCACTCCTGAACAAAAAGGAGTTGCAGAACGGAAAAACCGTCATCTTCTTGAGGTTGCCTGTTCTGTTCTCTTCACTATGTATGTTCTCAAGTCTTTCTTGAGTGAAGCGATCCTCACAGCTGCCTATCTTATAAATCGTCTTCCTTTTAGTGTCCTTTAGTTCAAATCTCCTCTGAACCTTGTAACCATGTCTTCATCTATCTCTTCTCGTCCTCCACGGATCTTTAGATGTACTTGCTTTGTTCATGATCCTAAACAAATCAGTGGGAAATTGGATCCTAAGGCTGTTAAATGTATCTTCATTGGCTACTCAGCTACTCAAAAAGGCTATAAATGTTACTCTCTTTCTACTTGTAAAATCTTTGTTAGTATGGATGTTACTTTTTGGGAGTAGTCTTTTTTTCGCCTTTCTAAGTCATCTCTTCAAGGGGAGACATCTACATTGGAAGAAATGTTGCCATTGGATACACATATTTAGCTTCATCAGCAGTCTCACGGGTTAGTCTTTCCAAATCTTACCCAACTGGACACTACACCTATTGAGGGGAGACGAAAGAGTCGAGTGAAAATGAAACAGAGCAGGACATTGCTGGACGATTGGATAAACCTGATCTATATACTTATTCTAGACATCAGAAGGATTAGACTGCTCGTGTGCCACTATCGCCTTGCCAGTCACTATCTCTGCCACCTAGATCAATCTCCCCTACCATTCCACCTGATAATAATCCCTCTATTGATACTTCTGATTTACTTATTGCCCTTTGAAAAGGAGCTCAAACATGTACTCAACATCCAATTTCACAATTTATCTCATATGACTCATTATCAAATCCATAACGTGCCTTTGTCTTGTCTTTGTCCTCTATATCAATTTCCCATAATTGGAAGAAAGCTATTATGGACTCTAAGTGAAAAAAGGTTACGATTGAAGAGATGACAGCACTGAAAAAGAATGGTACGTGGGAGCTAGTTTCTCTTCCAAAAGGAAAGAAGCCAGTTGAATGCAAAATTGGATGCTCGAGCTTTGAAGTGTATGTTATGTTCGTGACACCCGATTCTCCATTTCAAAATTGGATGCTCGAGCTTTGAAGTGTCTTCCTTGGGTATTCACGAACTCAGAAGGGATATCGGTGCTATTCTCCTGATCTTGGTCGATTTATGGTGTCGAGTGATGTTACCTTTGTCGAGTCTCAGTCTTACTACACATCCTCTGTCCAATCTATTCCTGCGTCTAATCTCTCGTCCTCCCATGTGGATGATGATTTTTTGCTATATCGTATCACTCCTCCTGTGCATGCTCCAGCTCCCACTCCAGAACCTCTACAAGATGGTGAGTCTACTCCCGAGGCCTCTACCGAGCCAGTCCTCTCGACGCCGGATCCAGATTTATCATCACCTGAGAATGTAAGTACTGCTCCTATCGCTCATCGTAAAAGTTATCGGCAATGTCGTGACAATCCTCTTTATGTGCAATCTTATAAGGGACTTTCTACTTCTACTCAGTGTTTGATTTCCACTCTAGACTCTGTGTCCCTTCCCAGGACAATAAAAGAGGCAGTCACTGATCCTGGATGGCGTCAGGCTATGGAAGAAGAAATGGCAGCTTTGGAATTTAATCAGACCTGGGAGCTCGTTCCCCTTCCTCCTAATAAGCATGCTATTGGCTGCAAGTGGGTTTACACTATTAAGGTCAACCCCGACGGTTCATTGGCTCGGTTGAAGGCCCGCTTGGTGGCAAAGGGATATGCCCAGACTTATGGCGTGGACTACTTTGATACATTCTCTCCAGTGGCAAAGATGGCATCTGTGCGTCTACTCATTTCTTTAGCTGCTACTCGTGGGTGGCCCTTGCACCAGCTAGACGTGAAAAATGCTTTCTTGCATGGAGATCTTCATGAGGAAGTTTACATGGAGCAACCTCCGGGGTTTGTTGCTCAGGGGGAGTTTGGGAAAGTGTGTCGCCTTAAACGCTCACTTTATGGCCTTAAACAGTCACCACGAGCTTGGTTTGGACGATTCAGTTCGGTGGTTCAAAAGTTTGGCTTGCACCAGTGTGGGAAAGATCCGAGTATATTTTACCGTCGCTCGGGGAATGGATTTCTTATGTTGATTGTGTATGTTGATGACATTGTAATTACTGGAGATGATGTTGTTGGAATCAGTAATCTGAAGACCTTCTTACAGAGTCAGTTCCAAACCAAAGATCTGGGGACTCTGAAGTACTTTCTTGGCATGGAAGTTGCACAGAAGAAGGATGGTATCTTTCTTTCCCAACGGAAATATGTGCTTGACATCCTATCGGAGGCAGGGTTTCAGGAAAGCAGAGGCAGTGAAACGCCTATGGATCCTGGTCAAAAGTTGGGAAAAGACGACGATAGCGAGTTGTTCTCTCACCCGGATAGATATAGACGGCTAGTGGGAAAATTGAATTATCTTACCACCATGACACGTCCAGACATTGCTTTTGCGGTGAGTGTGGTAAGTCAATTCATGGAGTCTCCAAGAATAAATCACTGGCAGGCGGTACTTCGTATATTGAAATACTTGAAGGCTAATCCTGGTAAAGGACTGCTTTTCAAGAATCATGGTCACTTCAACTTGGAGGGATATGCAGATGCAGACTGGGCAGGATCTCCCAGTGATAGGCGATCGACCTCAGGATACTCTATATTTCTTGGAGGGAATTTGATTTCTTGGAAAAGCAAGAAACAGGATGTTGTAGCAAGGTCAAGTGCTGAAGCTGAGTATCGAGCCATGGGAATGGCAACTACTGAGATTATGTGGACACGACAGCTCCTTGAGGAGATCGGCATGCATGTGACAGATTCTTCAAGGCTGTGGTGTGATAACCAAGCGGCTATGCATATCGCTAATAACCCAGTTTTTCATGAGAGGACAAAGCATATTGAAGTTGATTGTCATTTTGTCCGTGAGAAGTGTCAGAAGGGTATTATATCCTTGGGTCATGTGAAGACGACAGAACAACTCGCGGATATCTTTACCAAGTCATTAGTGGGTCCACGAGTTCGCTATATCTGTAACAAGCTAGGCATGATTGATATCTATGCTCTAGCTTGAGGGGGAGTGTTAGTGATAGTATTAGATATATATATATATATATATATAATACATGTAAATAGGCCCGTTTGTTATAAGGGCCCATTAGGGTTTTGTTGTACAGTCCTTTTGTTATTATATATAGAGGGGCTCTCTAATTGAGAGACTAAGCTTTCCCAATATTCTTATATTCACTTTAACAAACCACATTTGTTGTGATAAAGGTTTAGAATCTTTAGATGATTACATCATGTCCCTAATATGAAAGTTATTGAATAATATGTGCCCAACTCAATTTATTTAATTTTCTTTGGTGTATACACATTTTTTAATACCATTCCCATAGTTTTGGCTGATTCTTATGATCCTTATCTCTCCACAAACATGGCACGACATGTTACCATCTGGTAACACTACCTTTCATTGGCACAATGCCCATCAAAATGCTGACACACCAAAATTTGTCAGTACGCCATCACAAGAATCCCCACCAACAGTAGCGTATAGCCGTATACAAAAAGTTCATTTGAAGCTAAACCCTTTATACCTAAGGAACTTGAGGTGGATTTTGTTGAATTACTAGTTTCTTACAGACAGTAGGTTGTATTTAGCTTATACGTAAAACACCTGTCAAAACTTATCGACAACTGAGAAGGTGGTAACCTAAGGAGACAACAAACTAGTAGGTGATAATAACAGCCTAATGAGAACGTTTCATCAAATGAAGCATTGAAGGGTAGCTAGAATTAAAATTATCAAGACACCTATAGGGGCTATAAATCTGGTAATTGAGAATTTAGGAAAGACAAAAGGATAGTAGGGTGTATAGCTCGTAACACTATGGGGGTTGGTATTTATTTGTGGGGGAGCCCATAAGGTGGATTACATAGAGCAGTTAATTGATCAGAAATTTATCTCGAATTCTACAATTGTTTAGAAGCCTTTTTGTCTCTAGTCGTTTTTCTGATATATTAAGGCATGGGATTGTGTTGTTGAGCTTAACAAATTACAGATATTCCATACTTCCAAGAAGTGATTGTCATGGCTTCCTCCTGTGATACTTGTGGTTACCGCAGTTCTGAGGTTTGTTCTTACATATATAAGGTTTGTTTTCTCCTTTTCAGTAACCTGCTGATGTATGCTTTTCCTTTGCAGTTGAAGCCTGGGGGCCGTATTCCTGAGAAAGGAAAGAAAATTACAGTTCTTGTGAAGAACATTAATGATCTAAGCCGTGATGTGATAAAGGTAAGCCATCTCTTTTCATCTTGCAATTATAAATGAACAATTTTGCCTCTGTACTTGTTTTTTCTTTCTTCAGCATTGGTATCAATTATCAATAACCTTTTGTTAACATTTGCAAGATATTCTGTTTTTATTTATTTATTTATTTTATTGATGGGCAGTACTGTATTACTATGTTATTTCAGTAGAGAAGATAATACACAACTAAAAGAAGTATTAACTGGTTAAGGATGCAGTCACTGCAAGGGCAAATAGCTTAGTTTTGTGTTCAACATTTCAAGGTGGCAGGTTGAATAAGTTTGTAATTGTCCCAGGGAGTGGCATTGATCTTATTTTCTATGTTTAGGTCTACACCCAAAATATTCGTAGTCTAAAGTATATTTGTGTTGCACTAGGAAAATCTTAGGTTTTGTGCTCAATATAAGAAATACATGAATCTTAAGCAAACTTTGTTATGTAATGAAGCCACGGATACTCTGTAGGTTCCGTAGCTGTGTTTGTATGTGTCTAAAATTTCAATTTGATTATAATTTTCTTTTTCATTTCAATTGTGGGTTGTGTTAAAAGCTGGTTGATTTGTGAATTACTTTGGTATAGTCATGATTTGTGATTGTATTACTTAAGAGGATAAAAAAAAAAAAATTGGCTAGGCCAAATGTTAACAGTAGAAATGATATCTGGTGGACTAATTATGCAGTAGTAGTATTTGTTACTGGTTCTAAATTGTAAGACCCCGTTTTTTTTTTTTTTTTTTTGAAAAACGTATATAAAGAAAACTTTTTATTTTAAAATCAATTTCAACCAATAAGTTTGCTTAAATTAAAATTTATTTGCCCTCTTCCCAATCATATTACTGTATCTTGCGTCCCACGTGCCTCACTGCGTGCAAATCATAAGCATCCATCAAGTCATGTCTCCAAATTCGAAAAGCTCAATGTCCCATGTCCGAACTTTGTTACCTGAAAAATGTTAAATATACGGGCTGAACCCAAAGTAGAAAATAGACTAATCTAACTCATAATCATGGATATGTGAGGTGATTATGCAAATGCTCAAATACATAACATAAATTAATTTGAACATATATACCCTATTTATCTTTCCTTTCTTATTTCAAAACCAC